>JBBPBX010012799.1:8989-53456 GCA_038048925.1 Garcialebias charrua | reverse complement strand
CAGCAAGGTGGCTGTGGTTGATCATTTTTTTCCAAGTGTCTCACTGCTAACTGTTCAATACTTACCATCCTGAGGCAATGGGAATGCCCATCTTCCAATTTCTGATCTGGAAGTGGCATCGGTTTTCCATGAAAAAAATAAAATAAAAATTATTTTGCAAGGCCTGATAAAATAAACAATGGTTTAAAGTGTAATGTATACCGGTACTCACTGGGCGTTGACAGGTCCTTGGGTTGAGGCGCTGCACTTGCTGAGGACAAAAACAAAAGATTATTCAGCAATGCAAAATAATTAAGATGAAGCAAAAAGGTGCATTAGCTGTGACATGTCCTAGGACCAACGCTCCACAAATTATATATATACCCGGTATATATATAAAAAGTAGGCCACACAAAAGTCTTTGCTCAGAGGCCTGCATGCACGCGCACAGACTGGGGAGATTTTTTTTATTTTTTATTCGTCCATTCAGTAACTGATTACATGTATTGATGAAAAACATTTCCTTTTCACCTTCCAGCCTTGTTGATGATCATTTCAGTTCCCACATGGTCGAATTTGCCCCAGAGGTCCTTGTCATGTAGGACAACTTTGATGTCTTCCACCCCCTGTACAACAAACAGTTTGTGATTTGATTCACAGTCTTTACTTTACATTCTGAAGGGGAAGTTGGATGTGGTGAAAAGTCAAATAAATGATTATTTACACACTTGAGCTGCTACCTGCTGGCTGGACGCCTTCAGAGGACTGTCCTTGGTGGACTATTTTGGGGGGTCCGCGACTCCGCGCACTCCGAGTCCGAGCGCTCTGCAAGGTTGAACTGGTCCCCTCCGTTTGCCATGTCCTAAAAGACACGCACACAGGTTCCACACATGTTTGGAGTTTAACTGGTGCAATATAATTAGTGGGTTTCATCACAATGAGACATTTTGACACCAAACATTAAAGATTTGGGACAGTGGTCGTTTGTCCTCATCAAACTAACTCATAAACATGATTCATTTTGATAAGACCGCGCGCGCCACGTTCGGTCACATAACCTGATCAAGCTTAATCTGAAATGAGATTACACGAGATTATAAATAAACTACCTTCAGAAAAAGAGGATCATGAGGATCCTGAACAGTTGACAACAATGTGTGTTTGTCATGTGAATGCTCCATCAGGGATCGTGTCTTGAAAGTGCACGCTTTGTTTCTCAGGGGAGGATGGGGTCACAAAACATACCTAGGACACCAAATTCCAAGTCCAGATTAACACCACACACCTGACAGAAAGAAAAAAAAAAAACAGTTGTTTATAAACACAACTGGAGCGACATGTTCACAGAGATATTAGTCAGAATGTAGTTTAGACTTATCTCATTTTGCCTAGTCAAAGTAAAATTAGAGATAGGAGACATTTTAAAGCTTTTTTATTTCACATTTACTCATTCATTTGCAACTGAAAAGCTTTGGTCTGAATTCAGGTCATCTGGACAGTTTTTTTTCTATTTTTTAATGCTGAAACGTTTCACCTTCCAGCCGGCTTCATCAGTCTAAAACAAGCAGGTTGAATGAATGAATAATGGGGACGCATGCAGGCCTCGCAAGGCTGCAGGCCTCGATAGTCTCAAAGCAAAACAAAGAAACAAAAACAAAACAAAAAAAACTCGTAGCATACGGCTTACTTGCATAGAATAACTTATTTTCTAAACTGTACTGTTCGATTTTCCTTTACATCGTCTGCCGCAGACGTAGATACAAGTTAGCTTACGTTAGCTCGTTAGCTCCAAAGTTAGCTCCATCGTTAGCTATGTACGTGAAACCACAGAATTCAAGAGAGCAAAGCTACAAAACAGAACCAATTACCTTCAACTTCTGAATGGATTGCAGCAAGTTTAGGGCAGGAGTTCCGTGACAAATTAACTGAACACAGTTGAGCTCGAAAGATCACAGGCAGCACAGACAGAAAATAAACAACAACGGTTAGGATTCAAGCCAGCAGCGCGGTTCAACAAGAGAGGCGTTGACTGGTTGGAACAGATCACGTGCTGCCTCCACCAATCCAATCATAACGCTCGAGTTCCGAAGTTCTTCTTCTTGCTTTTTAATGGAAGAAAGCAAAAAACACAAGTACTGCCACCTACTGAAATGAATGTGTGACCGCGACGTCGTGGAATAAATGAGGTTTCTTGTAAATGAGTCGAGTCTAACCTGCCTAAATAAAGGTTGAATGAATGAATAATAACAACAACAACAACAACAACAACAACAACAACAACAACAACAATTATATTCTTCAAATAAATAATATACAGGTATAAGGGGCAGATATAATAAGATTTATTCTGAGGAAGTCTTTCGGACGAAAGACGAAACGTTTCTACAATTTTTTGCTTTGTTTTGTTTTTTTTGTTTTTTGAATGTCCAGAGGACCAGACTTAGCTTTTTTAGATTTTTCTACCTGGATTATTGAGCATGCATCAGGGTAAGATTTATTCTTCTTTCTGCCACCTTTCATTTTTTTACATTTTGTACACTATCATTATGAGATTGCCTTGTATTGTTTCTTTTGTAAAAAAATGAACAAATTTAATAAACATAAACATAAACATAAATAATATACAGTATATATAATTTGTAAAAAAGAAAAAAAGAATTGAGGAAATGCATTAAAATGTTATTAAAAAACAACATTCTTCATAAATCAATTGTCTAACTGCAAATTTATATCCTAAAAGTTTAACTCTGTGAACATGGTCCAGATAACGTCCAAAACTGACGTTCATACGACGTACAAATGCGGTCATGGTTAGACGTCAAAAATAGACCTTGTTTGCACGTCGGGGCGACGTCTAGAATTGGACTCTCAAATGACGGACAAGTCTAATTTGTAAAAAAAATAAAAAAGAATTGAGGAAATGCATTAAAATGATATTAAAAAACAACATTCTTAATAAATCAATTGTCTAACTGCACTTTTATAGTCCTAAAAGTTTAACTCTGTGAACATGGTCCAGATCATCTCCAAAACTGACGTTCATATGACGTACAAATGCGGTCATATTTAGACGTCAAAAAAAGACCTTGTTTGCACGTCGGGGCGACGTCTAGAATTGGTCTTCGACCAACGGGCTCTATATAGACGTCACCTCGACGTCCCCTGGACGTCTACTGTTTAGTGGGGTGTTCACTTCACACCTCTGTGATGGGAACTAATGGAGCCACAGGCCGTTGTGTAAAAATAAGAGACGGAGAGGAAAAGACAGGCCGAGGTTCAGGAGGAGGGAACTAAACTCCCGCCGATGTCATGTGAATAAAAGACAGAAATTAAATTGGGGGGTGATTAGAGTAGGATCTTACAAGGAAAGTAGAATGAGATGATGATTAGCTGTAATTTTAGCTGGGTCCTTACCACACGTCTAAATGGCAGGATTAGTTTCACTACTGATTACACTGCACCTCACTCACTCTTAGAAAGAACAAAATATTCTTCATTCACACACCATTGTAAAATCACAATGTTCTAATTCTTCACTCAAGTTTTAGGAGTTTACTCGTATAAAATGTGTGCATTTACATGCATTGTGCAGATGTTTTATGTGTTTTTGAAACAAATAAACAAGAGGTATGCCAATGTCCTCCAACACTGAGATATTTGAATATTGAATGTTTGTAATAGGTGTCTTGTTTTATTTATTTTTTTATTTTTTTGGCTTGTCCAAAGTAGCTCAAAGTGACGGATCCTGGCAAATGACGGGAAAAATTTATCCACTATTAGGCACAAAGGCTGACCTAGGGAGTGGCCAATGGTGGCCTTAGCCACCCCAATCATTTTAGGACACTACTTTGAAGAAATATAAAAACCATTATGCATAGTTTCCTCCGATGATAGGGCTGACCAGTTTAAATACATTATTATTATTTATTTATTTTTTCTTTTGGCTGCTACCTTCCTCAGGGGTTGCCACAGAGAACTAACTCACACAAAAATTTGGTGATTATTTTTTACACCTGATGCCCTTCCTGAAACAACCACAGACCACCGAGCCACCCCAGCCCTCTGTGTGGAGCTGAGAGCCGCTATCTAGGGCACCTGAAGGAGAAGATGGTAGGGATAAGGGCCTTGCTCAAGGGTCCAGAGTGGTGCAAATGAAGGTGGAGGCATTCACCTTTGGGGGTGATTAAAGGAGAAACACCCCCATGCCTTCACCCTCATTCGCCCCACTCTGGGCCCCTGAGGAAGGCCGCCACCATTTGCTCCATAAAACAGGTCTCTCTTGAAAATAAGTTCTCGTTGCTCAATGATACTACCTGAATAAATAAAGGGTAAATGAAAAAAAATAGCCATATGAAATGCATAAAATCAAAAAAGGCGTTCAATACAGGATCAACTGGACTTTATTTGTTGCAGAAAACGTTTCGACTTCTGTCCAGAAGTCTTTTTCAATTCTGAATGGAAGCTGTGAGAACGAGAAGTTTTATACAGGCTTACAAGTCACGCACCAACATATGAAATTGGAAACTGAAATAACACCACAAATTAACTAACATGCCCATTCTATTTAAATTGACAAAACGACACATCCCAGCTTAACAAAAGGGGGTTTGTAACACATACATGTAAATTGAAAGATCACACCTTAACAGTAGGAGGTTCCCTTGAGGTCTCTGTTAGAAGACACAAAACTGTATGTAAATTGACAAACAACACCTCCCAAACAACAACAGAGGCTACTCAGAGAACTTTGTTAGTCTAATTTACAGACAAGGCATCCCTGCTCCCATCCGGTGTAAAACGTTTCGGAATCAAATCCAAAACTGAGTTATAGGTCTTAGACAGTTGAAATCTCAGACCTCCTCCTCTGTTAAGAGAAGGTTTTTCTCTCTTAACATACACAGCTTCCTTTACCCCCCTCTCAAACCATCTGTGTTCTCTGTCCAAAATTTGAACATTCTGGTTTTGGACAGAGAACACAGATGGTTTGAGAGGGGGGTAAAGGAAGCTGTGTATGTTAAGAGAGAAAAACCTTCTCTTAACAGAGGAGGAGGTCTGAGATTTCAACTGTCTAAGACCTATAACTCAGTTTTGGATTTGATTCCGAAACGTTTTACACCGGATGGGAGCAGGGATGCCTTGTCTGTAAATTAGACTAACAAAGTTCTCTGAGTAGCCTCTGTTGTTGTTTGGGAGGTGTTGTTTGTCAATTTACATACAGTTTTGTGTCTTCTAACAGAGACCTCAAGGGAACCTCCTACTGTTAAGGTGTGATCTTTCAATTTACATGTATGTGTTACAAACCCCCTTTTGTTAAGCTGGGATGTGTCGTTTTGTCAATTTAAATAGAATGGGCATGTTAGTTAATTTGTGGTGTTATTTCAGTTTCCAATTTCATATGTTGGTGCGTGACTTGTAAGCCTGTATAAAACTTCTCGTTCTCACAGCTTCCATTCAGAATTGAAAAAGACTTCTGGACAGAAGTCGAAACGTTTTCTGCAACAAATAAAGTCCAGTTGATCCTGTATTGAACGCCTTTTTTGATTTCATCATGTCCTGGACGACTGAGAATCTTCACCAGCATATGAAATGCATAGCACGTTAACATATATTAAATGAAAAGTGTTCAACGTTATTTATTAGCATTAGTCACCTGTGATGCTGTCTCACTTGTGGAGGCTTGTTCCAGGTTCCTAGCTGCAGTGTGGGATCCTCTGCACTCCTGTGCATGAAGGACAGACTTTTTAAGTTCAAAGTTTTTGTCTATCCTTTGTGCCGTAAAATTAATCATGCTAGCTAGGCTGACATGACGTCCAAATGTCTGTGGTAAAACTCACCCACTAAGTCGTGCTATCAGCTATTAACTTCTCAATGGCGTCGGAAATGACGGCTTGTAACTCAGGTAACGTATCAGAAAAATATATTTTAATTTTCCTCTCTGCCATGAGAACAGAGAGGCGCATGTGATGTCATCGTGTTGTGCTGCCGCTGCAACGTCATCATGTTGTGCTGCAATGTCATCACATTGTGCTGCTGCTGCAGGCAAAAATATCGCCTTTTATATCGGCAAGTTATTTTAATGGAATAGCCGCTGTCCGATATTGAACTTTAATGCTAATATCCGCCGATACCATGCAGATAATATCGTGCATCCCTAACAGAAATCATTGACAACTTATAATCAAGCCAAAGCCGAGCATTCCTCGAAGAAACATATATCACCTTCCCTTTTTCATTTCAGAGTTCAAGACAAAAATAAATTTTTGCTGAGAAAGGATTAAGTTATATTAGTTTAGGTCAAACCCTAAAAAAACACAATGCACAATCTCATGCAGTATTGTGAGATGACTCGAGATGTGTTAGTACTCAGAGTACATGCTAGCTCCTACAACATCAAACTTTCATGCTGGTAATTACAGTTATCTGTGGTGGCCATCTTGACTTGAACAGGTTGTAGATATACATCCCTTAACTACTGTCGGTGAGTTTCGATAACATCCATTCAATATTTTTAGGGATGCACCGATCCACATTTCTCACTTCCGATCCGATACCGATACTTAAGAACTGTGTATCGACCGATACCAATACTTTTCCGATCCGATACTGTTCAGGTATGTGAATCTGTATAATGAAATATTTGTACTGAGACTATAAAGTTATGTGTATTTTGGAATGTTTTCTATACTATAAAGACTATACTGTTAAAGTTTGTGAGTTTCCTGTTGTGAGTGTCTTCATTGGTTTTAACTCACATAATGTTAAGACGGCAGTCACAGAATATGATGGAACACAAGTGCTCTTTGAAGCTGGATCGGAAATATCGGCAGGTTGGATCCGATATCCGATACTTAAATTATGCTGGTATCGGATACCGATACCGATACTGGATCGGATCTGCCCCATCCCTAATTATTTCATGAGATATTTTGATATGTCAGACAAATGTAAAAACAAACAGACGCAGGCTACAACATTGTCAACGTTAAGCTGTGGGCAGCACAACTGGAATGGTAGGTCCACACTTATTTAGCTTCTTTTTAATATCTCCACCTTCTGTCAATGCCTTACAATGTTTCCCATTCACCTGTTCACACTCACACACGCATGTTTTTATAGAGTGTATACACATATGGTCCATAATAGTCTCACTCATACGTAAAAAAGTAAACTGAGGGAGGTCTGGACAAGCAACATGTCCAGGCTGAACCTAACCTCCTAACAAATACATTTACCAGCTGCTTGACGAGATTCATCTGTAAAAACAAAAGTGGTTAGATGAAATTATCAACATACTTGCCAATTTATGAAGATATTTTGTAATTTTTGAAGAATAAAAATGATTTTTTTAATTGACAAAATCCCATTTTTTTATACAAATATTGAACAACTATACTTTGTACTTCATTTTTATTTAAATTCATTAAAAATACACAATTAATGCACAGATATTCTGTAATTTCAAGTGTAACTATTTTAACCACATATTATTTATTTTATATTGTCTTAGTGAATGACAATATACTCCCTATAACAGATTAAACAATGAAAACAAGTGAAAGACTATGTCAAATAAATTACATTTGGTAATTTATTTGACATCTAGTCTTTCACTTGTTTTCATTGTTTAATCTGTTGTAGATGATTATGGAATAATGATAGTATTTTTTAAAATAAGGTTGTTCACCAAAGTCCATGCTTAATAATCCAGGTATAAAATCCAACAGTGTTCAGACAGGTCATCTGGACGGTTTCTTTTTTGTGCTGAGATGTTTCGCCCTCCATCCGAAGGGCTTCATCAGTCTGAGGAAACACCAGACAAAACTGATTCTCCACCAACAGCTTACTCCCAAGTGGAAAAAAAAACCCTGTTATGTTGGTGCTAAGATGGTCTCTGGGGCACGCCCTCTTCTCCAGTGCCCTCCCTCTCCCTTGTCGACAATCGTGTCAAACTGGTTCAAAACACCAAAGTCCACCCAATATGACAGGTCTGGTTTTCGTTTTTAAACCTTTTAGTTTGTTTAACATTGCAACTGAATAAACTAATGAAAAAAAATGACTATAAAGGTAACCTTATCAGTAAATTGCATTTGAAACAGGAAAATATTGTATCACTCCATAAACAAAATTGTTGTTAATCCAAAACTGGATTTTCAAAACACAGCAAATCGTATACAAACCATTTTAACCAGAAACCACAAGACATGTTAAATTAAATGGGGGCGGCCGTGGCGTAGTGGTAATTGCAGTCGTCCCCCGATCGGAAGGTCGGCGGTTCGAATCCCGGTTCCCCACACCATGTGTCGTTGTGTCCTTGGGCAAGACACTTAACCCCGAGTTGCTCCCGGTAGGACTGGAAAGCACCTTGCATGGTAGTCTGCCGCTACCGGTGTATGAATGTGTGTAGCATTCAATGTGTGTAGCACTTTGAGATTTTCACTAATGAAAAGTGCGTTATAAAGTGAATTCATTATTATTATTATTATTAAATATGTTAGACATTCTGTTATTATTTATTATTCTGATTTAATTTGTCCACATTTTACCCAAGAAAGATATCTACCATGTGAAAAGATCTTAAATGTTTTGTTTTAATACATGGAAATGTCAAACAGTTTAACAATCCATGAGAGGATTTTTTTAGTTGACAATGTGGATAAAATCTATCATATTTGTGAAAGGAGTGCACTGTGCTAATATTTGTGCTTGTTGGAGTAATTGCTGGAAGAAAGGAGAATAAAAACTCTAACTTCATCCTCTGAGATGTAGATGTGTCAGGGAGGTGAAAAAGTGAGCGTACAGATAGTTAAAGAAAGCTGGAATAATAAAGTCAGGCTAAAAACATGCAACACATCCTCACAAGTCATTTGACCTGTTGTTTTAAAGCAGATGTGAGGTTAGAGGGGAAGGATCCTCTGGCTGTCAGTCACCCATGAGGATGTAATCATTACCGTCTCTAACAGAGTGCAGCGTACACACTGTCAGGACAGATATCATGTCAGGCTTCAACCAGCGCACACACACTCGTTAGACAATTATTTCCAACACTGCCAGTCCCTCTGTCATCACTTGACAATGATATGCTGTAACTGTACCATTAAAGTAAAAGGTGTAGAACACTTTCCTTCTTTCCCTGTGGGGGAAGAGTGGATGAGGGGCTCATATCAAAGAGGAGATAAATGCATCTAACTCGAACACCGCCTGACCTTATGCATGACTAACACATGTGACAGATTCTATACATGAACAACAGTTATGCTGTGCATACGTACTCGACACTGAATCATCGTGGAAGTGCATGTAGTGTGTCACTGCATGGAGGTGTGACTGAAGCTGCACAAAAAATATAGATTTTTTTTTACTTTAACTGTTGTTGTATGTCAAGATTTCACGCACAAGTTATATATGTTCTTTATCTTTCAAAAAGATCTGAAGATCTCGACCTTGACCTCTCTAAATGGTTTAAAAATCTGTTGGAATCCTGGCCAAAACCAATGCAGACATGTTCCTGTTTTTGACATTTGCCTTATAATCTGTCTGTTTTGCTACTTTGATATCTTTGTTTTAACTTGTTAAAAAAATCTGCATTTCTCTCTTATGTTTGTCTATTGTTGATTGTTCAAGGAAAATCTATTGCTGTTGTCATCATTCTTTAGTTTGTAGACAGGTCTCTCTTGTAAATGAGTCCTTGAGGCTCAATGAGATTAACCTGCCTAAATAAAGGTTGAATGAATGAAATCTCTGTGGAAAAATGAGAAAACGGAAAAGATTCTATTTTAAATGGTATTTTTTGGGCTTCTGCACTTATTTGCTCAGATTAGTTCAGGATGTGGCTAGCGCAAGATACTGTGAATCCTGCCTGAGAACCAAAACTGAGGAATCAAACTGCATCTGGGTGTCTTTGAATAAATTGTTGCTCTGACAGAGTTCGTCCAACATATATGTAACTGGACATAAATAGATGTATGTCAGTGTGAACATGTAGCTTTGTCCTGAAATTAAATGTGGCAACAACTTGAGAAGATGAGGGAGCTGAAGGGTTTTTAAAAAAGACAGCTGGTCTGTACCCCGTATTGTTATCATTAACCTTTATTTAACCTGGCAAATCCCAGTGAGAGCACTTTTACAAGGGAGGCCCGGGCCTGAAGGCAGCCTAACGTGAATGTTTCTGAGTGTGGGAGGAAACTGAGAAAACCCACGTAAGCACGAGGAGAACATGAAAACTATAGAAAGACCCCTGGTGCAACTGGGGATTTAACCCAGGACCTTATTGCTGTGAGGCAACAGACCTAACCACTCAGCCGTCTTGCCATCCAACCCCCACAACCATAAACTTTAATAAAAAAGCAAAGACAATTTTAAATAAATATTAGAAAAATTATTTAAAATGTATTGTGCTAAAATTAGACTTTTGCAAAAATCATTCAAGCACTGATGATGTTCATTTATTGCCAAACAATATGTTTTTAATCACTATAATCAAAATATTATTATGACTATTATATTATTATTATTATTATTATGAAAAAGATCAGTTAGCCCATTTCTAAGATTTGACATACAAAGTGTTTAGATCAAACTAAATAAATACAGGTAGTCCTCGACTTACGATGTAGATCTGTTCCTACGCGGCGGCATAAACCGATTTTCGACGTAAGTCGGAATATACGTACATACTGCACCATATACATGTACAGTTCTGTACTGTATTACCAAGCACTTAGCCTATTCTAACACAGTTCCCTACATAATTACCGTATCAAAAAGCACATACATTTGGGAGCCATAATGAAGTGCAAAAACAGTTAATATCCAACTTGGATGCTGGTGACACCGCCCACCTCGGTCCATCCTCCGTATTCTCCATTCCGTTTACAACGTAAAACCACCATCAACCTCGGTCCAGAGCGTTTACAGTAAGGTCTCCGCCTGTACTTTTCCACTGCTGCCTGCTGCCGGTCCACCTCGCCTCTGTATCCCTCCGCCTCTATATCCCTCCACCTCTGTATCCCTCTGCCCCCGCACCGCGTACAGTGCAATACTGTATTCTTCCGCCGCAGCGGCCATGTAACTCAAAAAAAGGCTGTTCATAGTAAATGGGAGATGCGTCGTAACCACGAAACGTCGTAACTCGACACCGTCCTAACCCAAGGACTACCCGTATCTGTTTTTTTTAAATTAAAATGAGGTGCATTTTTGCAATATTTTTGAACAAATTGCAAATTCTGCGGATTTAGTCATTTGTTGTTGCTTTTTGAAGGTTGTGCAAGATGAGATCAATAAAGTTCTATCGTATTTTATTTAATTTATCTTCTACAACTTTAAAAAAGCTACAACAAATGACTAAATTAACAGAATTAGCAGTTTATTCAAAAATGTTGCCAAAACACATAAAATTATATAAAAAATCTTTGCCCACTCTTCCTGTTTCTATATAAAAACAGAGCGTAAACACTGGGCAGGAAATGCTGATCAGATCTATTGATCTACCAGATCAACAAAGTGTTGAGCTCTTTCAGAGCAGACGTTTGGACCGTTTGGACTGGAGGTGCATCAAAACGATGTAAAGGAGAAAAGGCATTGTCTCAGAGAACATGTTGATGCCCATTAATTTTGGAACCATGATTAAAAAATAAATTATAATGCTTGGAAGTTAGTTTTACCTTGGGTTCATTACTGTGGTTTGAGAAGGGTTTAAACAGCTGCTCATCTTCAACTAAACTGCACACAGTCAATACAAAGCTGCTGTGAAGCAGCAAAATACACCAATTTCTAAGTGATTTTTTGTTCTGACTATTGGTGTTTACTTCATTTAAACACTTTCTGTAACGGACAAGTGTGGCCAATTCCACCTCAGAGCGGTGGACAGTGTTGAAGGAAAGCTCCGACCCCTCTGGTCATTTCAGTCACAAATCAGCAGCTCATCTCGGCCTGTACGAAGTGAAAACCTCTCACATGACTAACTACTGCTTCTTGTTGCCTTTGGTTGTTTGGATGAGTAAATAACACATGAACGTCCCCGTGAGTCATTTGGATGCTTTACATGAATGACTGACCTGCCCTTGACCACATTATAAGACCAGACGGACCCCTGAAGTGACGAGAAAAGTATCGTATATTAGCGCCGCTTGCTTCTTTCTTTGAAGGTTTTCACTGTTTCCAATGATGCAAATCAAACCATTGTGTCTGTGGTGCAGCAGCAAATAAAGTGCCTAACTAAAAAAGTTACATTTATGATTTAAATTACACAGTTTACCTAAATTCAGTTATAGGGAGTAATATTTCTATAGAGTCTGTCCTGTTGTTGCATGTTCTGTCGAGTCCAAACAGAGAAAGAAAAAGTCAGAGTCACAAACAAGACAGTTTGTTCCCGAGGCTCTCAGGAGCTGGACACGCTCCATAATCATCCATGCCCTACCTTCTAGTCTGCTCTCATGCTGCATGACTCGTGACCTTGTTCGCTAATTGGTTCTTCTGTGTCTCTGGTTTCCAGGACGACCACTCCATGTTCTTCCAGTTTGGCCCTTCCATCGAGCAGCAGGCGTCGGTCATGCTGAACATCATGGAGGAGTACGACTGGTACATCTTCTCCATCGTCACCTCATACTACCCTGGTCACGAGGACTTTGTCAACAAGGTAAAATACATGAAACATGAAGAGACTGTAAATACGATTAGATGTAGTGTCTGCAGGTTTACACCCAATATGCTACTAGGAGCTGAGGAAATAAACGGGAGGAAGAGTTTCATCCAAACATGAGTTTTTTTTTTATGTGAACTGACTGCAGAAGCAGCAGAATCCTTATTTTGTTATTTGAAGGCTAAAGGCAATAAACCTATTCAGCCATAGATTTAAATGACAGATGAACTCAGGCACTTTAGTTTTTCTTGCTTTAGTGTTTGTTTAGAATCAGATCTGCATTGTTGTGCAGTTTGTTCTATCTTCTTTTTTTAAAGATTGTTGTCTAAAGACTGGATACAGCGAGTGAAATTAACCATATACTGTCAGACTTGGCTGTAACTGGGTAATGCTCTTCCACTGCTCAGAATGCATCAATGTGAAAGACTGACTGAACACGTCCTTTATGAGTGCAGCTGCTCTCCAAGGCGTCAGTCTGCTTATCTTCAGAGAACAGAGCTGTGAAAAGTAAAAGCACGACTTTGACTAACTTTTACCATCTGACGCATCTGAGAAGCAGCCAAAGGTTGTTAGAAGTCAGCTAATCACATTTTGTAATATCACCCCAGCACTAACAGTATCTCTGCTTTGAATAGATTTAACGAAGCAATCAAATTTAAAGAAATTACAACTTTATTGTAGAAGAGGATACCAAGAGCCATTACTGAGCAGAAATGTCAGATTTCTGTCATATCAACTGATTAATGTAGACTGGTCGTTAACATAGTGTTTAGGGTTCGCGTCCCGGCCACTACCCACCTTGGGGTGTCTATGAGTGCACACCTATTTCTCCAGCTCCCCGGGCGCTTTCGGGCTGCTCACTGCACCACCTGGTAGGTGGTTGGGTTAAATGCAGAGACGAATTTCGTCTGTGTATGGGAAACATACGCAGATGACAGGAAAAGACATTATTATTATTATTACTGTCCATTCCTAATTCAATACAATTGCATTCAGAGTCAGAGTTTCTTTATTTGTCATTCACACCACATGTGGTACATGTGGTGGAACGAAATTATGTACACAGGGTCCCAGTTACATCCAACAATAAAATGTAAAATAAAAACAGTAATAAGATAAGAACTAAGACTATGAACTAAGAAAAACATAAATTGCTAAGCACTAATGGCATAAAAAACAATAAAAATATAATATGCAGAACAGCAGCATGTACAGTATATATAAAGTGTTGAAAAATATTTTCTTAATCCCAATGGGAAATTAAATATTGTAACTCATTATCCTGGTTTCGTTAAAGAGTTGTTCTAGATGCTGATGCTGTGGGCAGGAATGCTCTCATCTTACAACAGATCTGAAGAAGCCTCTGACTGAAGACACTCTGTTGTTGTATGACAGTCTGATGAAGATGATGCTGAGGGTTGTCTATAATGTTCTTCATTTTATGAACAATCCTTCTTTGTACAAACATCTCCGAAGGTTCTAGAGGAGTCCCCAGAACTGAGTCAGCCTTCTTTATGAGCTTGTTGATCTTTTTTAAGTCTTGCTCTGGTGCTGCTTCCCCAGCAGATGATGGCAGAAGAGATAACTCTCTACAACAGACTTATAGAAGATTTGCAGCATCTTGCTGCAAACACTGAAGGACTTCAGCTTCCTCAAGAAGTACAGTCTGCTCTGTCCCTTCTTGTAGACGCTTCACTGTTGCATCTCCAGTCCAGTCTGTTGTCCAGGTGAACCCCAAAGTATTGGAGTCTCCAGGCTCGAACCAGCAGACTGAGAGACAGCTCTGTTCATCAGGCAGTCAGAATGCTAAACACTCTGCCTGCTCTGCCTCCCCTCCCATTTGAACTGCCTTAACACAAAAAACTTTCTCACACATTACCACTCAACACAAAGTTTTTAACACTGGACCCTGTGTCATCAAACGGGTTATTCACTAAACTCTCGGTCATGTACTCATTCAGTTTGCACTACTTCTCATATTTGCACTAATGTTTGTTCATTCATTCATTCATTCAACCTTTATTTATACAGGCTAGCCTCGTTGAGTCACGGGGACTCATTTACAAGAGGGACCTGTCTCACTCACACCAAACAACCATCCACTCTCACACTCACACCTAGGGTCAATTTAGAGTCACCAATCAGCCTAACAAGCATGTTTTTTGGTCTGTGGGAGGAAACCGGAGTACCCGGAGGAAACCCACGCATGCACGGGGAGAACATGCAAACTCCACCCAGAAAGGCCCCGGACCGGGATTTGAACCGGCAACCTTCTCGCTGAGAGGCAGCAGCTCTACCAGTTGTGCCACCGTGCTGCCCAATATACTAATGTTTGTATTACATTACTGCCTATAGTCATACTACTGTTTACATTCACTGTTTACATTTATTAATACGGTTTACATTTATTACTACTGCTTTACATTTATTACTACTGTTTACATTTACACTACTTTTATCTACACTACTGCAGATACATATATAGCATTCTCTGACTAGCCTTATCTAAGGATGCCAAATGTGCCTTATGTGCCTCACTGCATATGCCACTTTGCCTCTATACCAACATCAACTACCTCATACATATACTGTGTACATTAACTTATATGCTGCTGTGCCACTCTTTGCAAATGTCAATGCTAGAACCTTCAGTTTATTTTATAGATATACTTTTTATACTTTTTATACTACTATGTAAAAACTCAGGACAGTATTACACTTTTATTATTTCATTTTATGCTTATGTTCATTGGGTGTTTGGTGTTTCAGGGGTGTTTGGTGTTTCAGTGTTGGTGTAAATTTTCATACTTTTATACTATTATGAAAAACTCAGGACAGTGTTACACTTTTACTATTTTATGCTTATGTTTATTAAATGTTTTAGTGTTTAGTGTTTAGATGGTTACTGTTGCACCGAGGGACTGAGAGAAACGCAATTTCGGTCCTGTGTATGTCCTGTACATATTGCAGTTCTGACAATAAAGTTGACTTTGACTTTGACTTTACTTCTCCGCCACCTCAATTTCTTCTCTCATGATGGAAATAGGGTTGGACCTGTTCCTGTTTCTCCTGAAATCTACAATCGTCTCCTTTGTTTTGTTCACATTCAACATGACATGATTGTTTCCACACCATGCCACAAAGTGGTCCACCAGTTCCCTGTACTTCCTGTCCATGTCTGATACACCCGACCGCTGCAGAGTCATCTGAATATTTCTGCAGATGACAGGAGTCTGTTTTGTACTGGAAATCTGAGGTGTACAGAGTGAAAAGGAATGGTGACAGAACAGTCCCCTGTGGTGCTCCTGAGCTACTGACCACCTGGTTAGACACAACCCTTCAGTCTCACAAACTGTGGTCTGTTGGTCAGGAAATCTTTGATCCAGGTGATTGTTGAGGCCTCCACTTGAGTCTTCTGGAGTTTCTGACAAAGCAAATCAGGCTGGATTGTGTTAAATGCACTGGAGAAATCAAAGAACATGACTCTCACAGAGCTGTCTGCCTTTTCTAGATGACAGTGAGTTTGCTGAAGCAGGTGTATGATGGCATCTTCAACTCCAAGTCCACGCCGATAAGCAAACTGCAGTGGGTCCTGATATGTCTTGTTTGTTTAGTCGGGCCAACAGGAGTCTCTCCAGGACCTTCTTGATGTGGGATGTCAGGGCAACAGGTCTATAGTCATTGAGGACTGATGGGTGAGATTAATTTGTTACTGGAACAAGACATGAGGTTTTCCAGAACACTGGAAGCTTCTCCTGGGTCAGGCTAATGTTGAAGAGGTGCTGCAGAACCCCACAGACCTGCTCTGCCCATGCCTGTAATAAAGATCCAATACTCCTTTAAGAAATGTATGATTCCTGCTACCTTTGGTGTTGGAGTTTCAAACATGTCTTGTTGAGAACGTTAGGGCCGTTTTGGTTAAATCTTGAAAATATTATGATCTGTTAGTTTGCCAAATCTGTGTTGGGGATGACTCTTAAACACAACCATGACAAATTATATCTATTTATACAGTTTGTTTTGGATTTACTAAAGTTGATTAGATTTGGCAAATAGTGATGATTTTGTAGGTAACTTGTAGACACACATCCAGCATTACTTGCTTACATTTTTATTATATCAGGTGGCAACCCCTCCCTGGGCTGCCACCTTACCGTGGTGGAGGGGTTTGAGCGTCCCAATGATCCTAGGAGCTATGCTGTCAGGGGCTTCATGCCCCTAGAAGGGTCACCCAAGGCAGACAGGTCCTAGGTGAGGGACCAGACAAAGTGCAGCCCAAAAACCCCTTATGATGAGTACAATTAATGGATACAATGTTCCCTCGCCCGGACGCGGGTCACCGGGGCCCCACTCTGGAGCCAGGCCCGGAGGTGGGGCACGTTGGCGAGCGCCTGGTGGCCGGGCTTTTACCCATGGAGCTCGGCCGGGCACAGCCCGAAGAGGAGACGTGGGTCCCCCTTCCCATGGGCTCACCACCTATGGGAGGGGCCAAAGGGGTCGGGTGCAATGTGGGATGGGTGGTGGCCGAGGGCGGGGACCCTGGCGGTCTGATCCTCGGCTACAGAAGCTGGCCATTGGGACATGGAATGTCACCTCTCTGGTGGGGAAGGAGCCTGAGCTAGTGTGTGAGGTTGAGAGGTTCCGGCTAGAAATAGTCGGACTCACCTCAACGCATGGCTCTGGCTCTGGAACCAGTTTCCTTGAGAGGGGTTGGACACTCTTCCACTCTGGAGTTGCCCCTGGTGAGAGGCGCCGAGCAGGAGTGGGCATACTTGTTGCCCCCCATCTTGGTGCCTGTACGTTGGGGTTCACCCCGGTGAACGAGAGGGTAGCCTCCCTTCGCCTACGTGTGGGGGGACGGGCTCTGACTGTTGTTTGTGCCTATGCGCCAAACGGCAGCGCAGATTACCCACCCTTTTTGGAGTCCTTGGAGGGGGTATTGGAGAGTGCGCCTCCTGGGGACTCCCTTGTTCTACTGGGGGACTTCAACGCTCACGTGGGCAATGACAGTGAGACCTGGAGGGGTGTGGTTGGGAGGAACGGCCCCCCTGATCTGAACCCGAGTGGTGTTCTGTTATTGGACTTCTGTGCTCGTCATGGATTGTCCATAACGAACACCATGTTCAGGCATAAGGGTGTACATATGTGCTCTTGGCACCAGGACACCCTAGGTCGCAGTTCGATGATCGACTTTGTTGTCGTCTCATCTGATCTGTGGCCGCATGTCCTGGACACTCGGGTGAAGAGAGGGGCGGAGCTGTCCACTGACCAGGGGCGGCCGTGGCTCAGTGGTAATGGCAGTCGACCCCCGATCGGAAGGTTGGAGGTTCGAATCCCGCGTCCGCCCACCATGTGTCGTTGTGTCCCTGGGCAAGACACTTAACCCCAAATTGCTCCCGGTAGGTCTGGATGGCGCCTTGCAAGGCAGGCTACCACTACCGGTGTATGAATGTCTGAATGAATGGGTTGATGGCTGGTATTGTAAAGCGCTTTGGGGCTCCTCACAGGGGGCTGGAAAGCGCTATATAAATAAGCTCCATTTACCATTTACCATTTACCACTACCTGGTGGTGAGTTGGCTCCGGTGGTGGGGGAGGATGCCGGTCAGACCTGGCAGACCCAAACGTATTGTGAGGGTCTGCTGGGAACGTCTGGCAGAGTCTCCCGTAAGACGGAGCTTTAACTCCCACCTCCGGGAGAGCTTTGAACACGTTCCGAGGGAGGCGGGGGACATTGAGTCCGAGTGGGCCATGTTCCGCGCCTCTATTGTCGAGGCAGCTTATCAGAGTTGTGGCCGCAAGGTTGTTGGTGCCTGTCGTGGTGGCAACCCTCGAACCCGGTGGTGGACACCGGCGGTGAGGGATGCTGTCATGCTGAAGAAGGAGTCCTATTGGGCCTTTTTGGCCTGTGGGACCCCGGAAGCAGCAGATAGGTACCGACAGTCCAAGCGGCATGCGGCTCGGGTGGTTGCTGAGGCAAAAACTCGGGCGTGGGAGGAGTTCGGAGAGGCCATGGAGAATGACTTCCGTACGGCTTCGAGGCGATTCTGGTCCACCATCCGGCGTCTCAGGGGGGGAAAGCGGTACGCGACCAACACCATTTATGGTGGGGATGGCGTGCTGTTGACCTCAACTCGGGATGTTGTGAGTCGGTGGGCGGAATACTTCGAAGACCTCCTCAATCCTACTGGCACGTCTTCCACTGAGGAAGCGGAGCCTGGGGACTTTGGGTCGGGCTCTCCAATCTCTGGTGCTGAGGTCACCGAGGTGGTTAAAAAGCTCCGCGGTGGCAGGGCTCCGGGGGTGGATGAGATTCGCCCTGAGTTCCTTAGGGCTCTGGATGTTGTGGGGTTGTGTTGGCTTACGCGACTCTGCAATATCGCGTGGACATCGGGGGCAGTTCCCTTGGATTGGCAGACTGGGGTGGTGGTTCCCCTATTCAAAAAGGGGGACCGTAGGGTGTGTTCCAACTATAGGGGGATCACACTCTTAAGCCTCCCTGGTAAGGTCTATTCAGGGGTTCTGGAGAGGAGGGTCCGTCGGATAGTCGAACCTCGGATTCAGGAGGAGCAATGTGGTTTTCGTGCTGGTCGTGGAACACTGGACCAGCTCTACACCCTCAGCAGGGTCCTGGAGGGTGCGTGGGAGTTTGCCCAACCAGTTTACATGTGCTTTGTGGACTTGGAAAAGGCATTCGACCGCGGGGTTCTGTGGGGGGTACTCCGGGAGTATGGGGTACCAGTTCCATTGATATGGGCAGTGATGGGAATAACGGAGTTACAAATAAACGGCGTTACAAACAGAGTTATTTTTTTCATTAACGGGTAATCTAAGTAGTTACTAAGTCTATCGTTACAACGCCGTTACTGTTACTTCCACTAAATGGGGGTGCGGTACTTTCTCTTCCGCGCGCAGGCTGTTTGTTTACTTTTTTCTTTGGTGAGGCAGAGGAGGGAGCAGAGGGGAGGAGGGTAGGAGGTAGCAGAGCAGAGGGGATGGAGGGGCGAAACAATAAGGATGATGCTGATTGGCTAAGTTAGAGTGTCAGTTAGAGGTCAGCCAATCTGAGGGTGAGGTCAGCTCACACACGCTGCTGCAGCTTCAAATCTGCAGAGTCCGGCAGCAATGGCGAGTCTGGAGGGAAAGTTGGCGTTTTCAAATTGGAAATACAGAAACTACTTTACTCTCCTTGAGGTAAAAGGCAAGAACGTGCATGTGAAGTGTACATTATGCCCCGGAGCGAAGTGTACAGGTAGTCCCCGATTTACGAGCGAGATCCGTTACAATGAGGCGCTCGTAAACCGGAAATCTCGTAATTTGGAACGGCCGCCATGTCTCTCGTAAATCCGGAATTTCGCTCGTAAATTGGAACGGTTTCGCTAGCGCGACTACAAACACTCTATTTTCATCCAAAAACTGCTTATGAGTGCATAAAAATGATCGGAAACGTGTGTCCATATGTTTATCTAACTAACTGTGGTGAAAAAACACATGAAAACTCAGTATTTTTTGCGTTTTTTCCAAAAATTCGCCAGCTCGTAAGTCTGGAACCTCGTAGATCAGAGCGCTCGTAATTCGGGGACTACCTGTACGTCCGTCGTAATCTGATCTGATGAAGCATCTCTCACAACTGCAGGTAATTCAGATTTTCAGTACTGTTTTAAAAGTACTTCATATTGTTAAAACTGTTCTTTTGTTTTTAAGAAAATACTTGAAGAACCAGTTGTGTGAGGGTTTGATTTTATTTTACACTACAGAGTTAAAGCACTTGTTTTAACTGTTTACTTTTATTTATAAGAAAACACTTGAACAGTACAGTGTGTAGAGCTTAAAACACAATTGTTATATTATTTTGTTAAACTGTATTTTGTAATGAAGAAAACACTTGAAGTATAGTATGTCAACCAGTCATGTTCTGTTGAGGTGCAGTAAGTATTAAAAGTTTGGTGTTAAGTACCGGTCTTTGCAATTCTACTTTAAATTTGTAGTTATATCTAAACTTAAACCAACCGAACAAACAATAATTACTTTCCCTGGTAACTAATTACTTTAAAAGGGGAGTAATTCAGTTACTAACTCAGTTACTATTTGGAAGAAGTAACTAGTAACTGTAATTAATTACTTTTTTTAAGAAATGTTCCCAACACTGGATATGGGCTGTTAGGTCCCTGTACGACCGGTGTCAGAGCTTGGTCCGCATTGCCGGCAGTAAGTCAGGCTTGTTTCCAGTGAGAGTTGGACTCCGCCAAGGTTGCCCTTTGTCACCGATTCTGTTCATAACTTTTATGGACAGAATTTCTAGGCGCAGCCAAGGTGTTGAGAGGATCCGTTTTGGTGGCCTTAGAATCGCTTCTCTGTTTTTTGCAGATGATGTGGTCCTATTGGCTTCATCAGATCGTGATCTACAGCTTTCGCTGGAGCGGTTTGCAGCCGAGTGTGATGCGGCCGGGATGAGGATCAGTTCCTCCAAATCCGAGGCCATGGTCTTGAGCCGGAAAAGGGTAGCATGCCCTCTCCGGGTCGGGGATGAGGTCCTGCCCCAAGTGGAGGAGTTTAAGTATCTCGGGGTCTTGTTCACGAATGAGGGAAAACTGGAGCGTGAGATCGATAGGCGGATAGGTGCAGCATCCGCAGTGAAGCGGGCGCTGTACCGGTCTGTCGTGGTGAAGAGAGAGCTGAGTCGAAAGGCAAAGCTCTCAATTTACCGATCGATCTACGTTCCCACCCTCATCTATGGTCATGAGCTTTGGGTTGTGACCGAAAGAACGAGATCTCGGATACAAGCGGCTGAAATGAGTTTTCTCCGCAGGGTGTCTGGACTCTCCCTTAGAGATAGGGTGAGAAGCTCAGTCATCCGGGAGGGACTCGGAGTAGAGCCGCTGCTTCTCCACATCGAGAGGAGCCAGTTGAGGTGGCTCGGGCATCTGGTTAGGATGCCTCCTGGACGCCTCCCTGGTGAGGTGTTCCGGGCATGTCCCACCGGGAGGAGACCCAGAGGAAGACCCAGGACACGCTGGAGGGACTATGTTTCTCGGCTGGCCTGGGAACGTCTTGGGATTCCCCAGAGGAGCTGCTTCAAGTGGCTGAGGAGAGGGAAGTCTGGGCCTCCCTACTTAGGTTGCTACCCCCGCGACCCAACCCCGGATAAGCGGACGAAAATGGATGGATGGATGGATGGATGGATTTTTATTATAATTTGTCCTCTGGTCCATGAGATATTGTGCTGATATCAGTTGTGCACTGTGTAGTGCTCACAGTATGTGTTGGAGATGACTCACATCTACAAAGTACTACCAAACCAAATTTTAACTCAGTGTTTGTAAAGCTGACCAAACTAAAGCCATTTTGTGCTCTCGTTAATAAACTGTGGTCACTAGGGATGGGGCCGACCCGATCCAGTATTGGTAACCGATACCAGCATAATGTAAGTATCGGATATCGGATCCAACCTGCCGATATTTCCTATCCAGCTTCAAAGAGCACTTTTGTTCCATCACATTCTGTGACTGCCGTCTTAACATTGTGTGAGTTAAACCCAATGAATGGGATGGGAAAGACAACAAAATCCACTCTCTTAGTGGTTAAGGGGAGTGGCTGTGTTATCTTTTCCATCATGCTTAGCGGTTTTTTAGTTTTTCCAGTTGCACCATGAGTAAGAAGGACATGTGTGTGGTATAGACTTGCCTCTTGTGTGCATTTAAAGTCAGTGAATTTCCTGTTGTAAGGCTCAAGAGTGTCTGCATTGGGCATATCAGAGTCAGAGAGTCAGAGTCAGAGAGTCTTTATTGTCATTTGCACCGCATGTGGTACATGTGATGAAAACGAGATTATGTACACGGGGTCCCAGTTACATCCAACAACAAATGCAAGAGAAAAACAGTAATAACATCTAGAATTAACTAAGAGAAACATCAACTAGTAATACACTAAGCCCTAATGTAGTGGAAAAACATCATTATAAACAGCAGCACGAACATGAGTCTGTATGAGCAGATGGTCACAGATGAACACAGCAACAAGAAAACAGATCAGCATCAGCATGATGTGATATTTTGCAGTGTTTATTCTCATTATTTATTTATTCATGAGTCTAACAGCCTCAGGGTAGAAGCTGTTCCTCAGTCTAGTGGTTCTACATTTGATGCTCCTCAACCTCCGTCCTGAGGGGAGTGGGGCAAAGAGTGAGTGTGCTGGGTGAGTGAGGTCTTTCATGATGCAGGTGGCTCTTTTCCTGCATCTGGAGGTGTAAATGTCTGTGATGGTGGGGAGACTGACTCCAACAGACTTCTGTGCAGCCTTCACCACTCTCTGTAGAGCTTTCCTCTCTGCAACTGTGCAGCCTCCATGCCACACATTGATGCTGGAGCACAGGATGCTCTCCACTGCACACCTGTAGAAGGAGGTGAGAACTGGGCTGCTCAGACCAGCTCGTCTCAGCCGTCTGAGGAAGTAGAGTCTCTGATGACCTTTCTTGATCAGGCTGGTGGTGTTGTTGCTCCAGCTGAGGTTATCATTCAAGTGTACACCCAAGTATTTGTAGCTGGAGACCACCTCCACTGCAGATCCACCTATGTTCAGTGGGGCGTGGGTGTGTTTGTTCCTTCTGAAGTCCACAATCATCTCCTTTGTCTTCTTCACATTCATGTGAAGATTATTCTCTTTGCACCAGCTCTCCAGGTGTTCCACCTCCTGTCTGTAGCTGGACTCATCATTGTTTGTGATGCATCCCACCACCGCTGTATCATCTGCAAACTTAACAATATGACAGCCTGGATGTGTGGCTGTACAATCATATGTGAGCAGAGTGAACAGAAGAGGGCTCAGCACACATCCTTGGGGAGAGCCAGTGCTGAGGGTTATGGTGGAGGAGGAGAAGTTGTGGATCTTCACGGACTGTGGTCTGTTTGTTAAGAAGTCTAGTACCCAGTTACAAATGGAGGGGCTTAGTCCAAGTGTGGATAGTTTGTCTATCAGAGTTTGGGGGATCATGGTGTTGAAGGCAGATGTGAAGTCCACAAAGAGCATGCGCACGTATGAGTCCTTCTGATCCAGGTGAGTGAGAGCAGTGTGGACCAAAGAGGAGATGGCGTCCTCTGTTGATCGGTTCTCGCGGTATGCATATTGATGAGGGTCCTCGTTGATGTTGACGGTTGTCTTGATGTGGGACATGACCAGTTTCTCAAAACATTTAGCGACTATCGGGGTGAGGGCCACCGGTCTATAGTCATTCAGACCAGTCACTGTGGAGCTCTTTGGAACTGGGATGATGGTGGCGGTCTTCAGGCAGGTGGGAACTGACTCCAGTGAAAGTGAGGTGGTGAAGATGTCAGCCAGCACCTCACAGAGCTGGTCCGCACATTCCTTCAGAACTTTCCCTGGGATGTTGTCTGGTCCGGTTGCTTTATGAGGGTTGATCCTTCTGAGACTGCCTCTCACTTCTGCTACGGTCACTCTGAGATGCTCTTCATCTGGTGATGAGGTGAGTCTGGTGCTAGCTGGTCTGTTTGGATCTTCAAAACGTGCATAAAACTTATTGAGGGCATCAGGCAGAGATGGGTCCCTGGGGCATTGTTTGCTCTTGCCTTTGTAATCTGTTATGCATTTAAAGCTGCTATATGTAACTTTTCTAACAATATATTTTTAACATATTTCATCACTCTGTCACTAGATTGATGTTAGAGAGGTAATCTCTGAAAGAAACTTAAAAAAAATATTGTCCCCTTGCTTCTCCATGTGGTAAATAAGCATTTCTAAAAAGAAAAAGTGACCCGCCATTTTCCAGCCAATAAAAACAGAGTTTGTAACCAGCCAATAAAAACCGAGCTTGAATTCGAATCAGCCAATAAAAACAGAGCTTGAATTTGAATTTCAACAGACCACGGGGGGGCAGAGCCATATATGGCTCTGAGGGGGCGGGATCAGAATGCTTTGCTTGTTGAAAATTTTCTAAGTGCTGATGTTCTACAGAAACTGCAGACTGAACCTTTAATACCCTTCCACATGCTCCGTGGGTCTTGTGAGGTGAACTGTCCCTCGATCCTCTGTGCATACGTGGCCTTGGCCTTCTTAATGCCATCAACCAGTTCTTTCCTGCTCTTTCTCAGCTCCTCTGTATCTCCGGACTTGAATGCAGTGTCCCTGGCTGCTAGCAGGGTGCGGACTTCCTTATTTAACCAGGGTTTTTTGTTGGGGTAACATTTAACATATTTTTTTATGGATACATTTTCAGAGCATGTGCTAATGTAACCCAGGACTGAGGAAGCATAAAGTTCCAGATCCACTGAGCTCCCATTCGTAGCTGCCTCCCTGAAGACAGACCAGTTTGTATTCTCAAAACAGTCTCTCAGCATGGAGGTGCTACCTTGCAGCCATGCTGAGAGACTGTTTTGAGAATACAATCTCACACAATGTTAAAATGAATAGTCTCAGTACAAAAATTTCATTAAACAAATTCACATACCTGAACAGTATCGGATCGGGGAAAGCATCGGTATCGGTCGATACTCAATTTTTAAGGATCAGATTGGATCGGAAGTGAGAAATGTGGATCGGTGCATCCCTAGTGGTCACCATGTTAATCTGGCTTGATCAGTGAATCAGTTATGGATGTACAAAGATAACTGGTGGGTGATGAAGAGAAAGAGCTCTACAAAGTACCGGTACAAACATCTTTTTTAGGCCCGAGCAGCTAAGCGCTGCGAAGGCCTATTGTAATCGCTCGATTTCTTCTAAATTATTATTATTATTTTTTCGTCACTTCGCGCGGCTGTTTGGGGCCTTTAACATATTCAAAAACTCACCAAACTTCACCCAAAATTGTCCCCCAACTAAAATTTTTGGATTCTGGTGGAATCGCAAGTGGGCGTGGCCAAACTGCTCTACAGCGCCCCCTAACGTGAGTTGGGGGAAACCGTAGGTCGTACAGATCTGAAACTCGGTACATAGGTAGATCTCCCCAATTCAAGAAAAAAAGTCTCTTGGAGGTACCCTCTAAAATGCACAGGTAGGCGGCCATTTTGGGTCAAAGGTCAATTTTTGGTCATTTTTCATTTTTACTCATGTCGAACTTTGACGAACTCCATCTCAGGTGTTCGACCTATCAGCTTCATTTTTGGTCAGAATGCAGTTAAAGGTGGGGTATGTAACATTGTAATGTAGTCTGTAACTTTTCAAACAATATATTTTTAACATATTTCTTCACTCTGTCACTATCTATTGACAGACTGATGTTAGACAAAGTAATCTCTGAAAAAAACTATAGTCCCCTTGCTTCTCTATCAGCATTTATAAAAACACTGAAAACACAAGAGTGACCCGGACACTGACCAGCCAATAAAAACAGAGTTGTTTGTCACGCCCCAACCCACGCCCCCACCTGTCCCAGCCGCAGCTCGTTCTCATTCAAAGGATTGCAAAGCGATGCAGGACTGTTTTTTATGTGACACAAAATGTATTAAATATCCCTTCTTTATCCCAGAGCTGGACTTTTATTTAGTTTTTTTGCCAAAAGTCAAGTGATCGCTTCATCCTCCACTCACAGGAATGAGGAAATGGATTTGTCACGACTGACGAGCGAATTAAAACATGTCCAACGTTGCTTCGTGAACCTCTGCTGATTTCTTCTGGTTTTTGTGTTGTTGGATGAGTGATTCATGGTTTTATTATATTTTTTAAACAGTTATATTATCATATAAACACAGAACTTCGGAGCGCAGAGACAGGACATGTAGAGGAGGCGGAACATTCCAGACATTCCAGACCAGCGCTGACAGACATGAGGAAGTCACGAGCGAATTAAATCATGTCCAAACGTTGCTTCGTGAACCTCTGATGATTTCTGCTGGATTTTGTGTTGTAGGACTAGCGCTCCATGGTTTTATTTTATTTTATTAGAAGGTTTTATTAACATAAACACAGAATATCGCAGCGGCTCTGAGCAGACAGCAGCAGGGGGCGGAGCAGATCCCAAGTTCAGCAGAGCACGGACTGAGCCATATATGGCTCTGAGGGGAGGGAGCAGAATGCTTTTCTGCGCTGAAAATATTTCTAAGTCCCAGAGTGTTCAAAAACCGCATACTATACCTTTAAGGCATGGGGCTTTAAAAGTTATCAATAAAATTGACTTTTCGTATATGTTCAGGGGGTGTGGCGGAGCGATGAACTTGGCGTACTCGCCAAAACAAATGAAACGCTATAACTTTCTCATTAAATTGTCAATTGACACCAAACTTGGCATGAGGGATCCTGGTTGGATGCCTGACGATCCTATGTTGTCATAGTCTGACCTCACCTAAGCCCTGCCCCCTCAGAACAGGAAGTGACTTTTTTTGCTTGGAAAGCTCCAACTCTGGCTCTCTTGACCTAATCCAGATGACCTTGTGTCACATGACTGATAACAAGGTGGTCTCACTTGTTTTAAAGCGCCAATTTATTTCAGCAGAGGGCGTGGCTGTGGTAGCGCGGCGAAATCACAGGTCACGCCGTCGCCATACGTTTTGCTCTAGATTCCACATGTTTCAGCCCAGTTACACCAAACTCACTGACATTGATCCTTGTTCACCCCCCTGCAGGGTTCCAGTGCAATACTTGGTGGGCGTGGCCTAATTCCTCAACAGCACCCTCTAGAATATTTAAAAAATACAGCCCCCAGCCATGCTTTATCCCAGAATTATGAAACTTGGTACACATGTGTATCTTGTCAGGATCTACAAAAAAGTCTCTTGGAGCAATGGTCCGAAGCCAAAAGGAAGTCGGCCATTTTAGGTCAAAGTCACAATTTTGTCTATTTCATTGACGAAATATCTGAGCGAACTCGTCCTAGAGCTTTCGAGATCCAGGCGTCAAACTCGGTTAGCACATTCTTGAGGCATTGAAGGTCAAAAGTTGTTAAAATAATTTTTCTATGTCAAAGCATGTGGGCGTGGCCAAGCTTCAAATCTGGCCATTCTCCATGAAACATCAAGCTGGAATAACTTCCCAATATAAGATCCCAGCTGCACCAAACTCACTAAGATCCATACTTGTCCATCTCTCGACAGGACATCAATCCAATATGTAGTGGGCGTGGCCTGATTTTTCCACAACGCCCCCTAGAATATATTTTAAAAATCAGCCCCCAACCATGCTTTATCCCAGAATCATGAAACGTGTACATTGTCAGGACCTACAAAAAAGTCTCTTGGAGCCCTGGTCCAAAACCAACCGGAAGTCGGCCATTTTGGGTCAAAGTGTTGTTTTGGTCACAAATTTAACACCTTTCTGGCGGTTTAAAGCCACTCCATCTCTCACTCCCTTGACCTAGTCAAGGCAGATATTACATTGATCTGATACGTTTTAAATCACTAGGAGTTTTCATTGGAGGATGTGGGCATGGGCGTGGCAGTGTGGCAAATACAAGACCAACAGGCGATGCTGGAGCTCTGGAGTTTGCATGTGATTTTGAATATTTGTCAAATGCGCACCATGATAGCGACTGGGCGGACTAGCTAGAGTTCCCACGCTCGCCACAATAAGGCCGGAGCGGCGCTAAGCTGCGAGGGCCTCAACGCCGCTTGCGGCTTTAATTATTCCTGTTTTGTTGTTTCAAGCTAACGCAAAGGAGACCTGTAGGAGTTAACATAGTTTGGCAACACTTTGTGATTTATGAGTGTTTTTAGTCTCATCAGCTGTTCTCATTTCAATTTTACTTTTTGGTTTCTGAGAGATTATTCTATCTGTTCTACTTCTCAGAGAAAACATGTGTGCTTCTGACTACAAGGCAAACCCAGAGAAATTTTCCTGAAAGCAAAATTATTTCCCCAACAGCTCATTCCCATCGTGCCTGAAATGTCACGTGCACAAATATGACTTTCATTAAGCTCATGTTTGTGCTCCTGTCGCTGCACGGCAGAGCAGCGCTCCAGCACACGTCTGTGTGCTGAATCATTATGAAAGGTTTATCCAATCACACAGCGGGTTTAATACATCTTGATTGGAAACCTGTGAACAATTCAACCTGAAGGTTTTGTTGTTGTTGTTGTTGTTGTTCTCCAGACCTCAGATTCATCTGGAGCATTTCTGTTTCTGTGAGAAAAGACTGCTTTCTTTTGAAGCTTTATACACATCAACTCTTTTTATGTTCAGAGTGTTGGGAAGCTTAAGAGGCCCTCTCGTTGCTAAATATTGGAAGCAACGTATGTAGATGTCTTGAAAGTTTGGAGCATGTGTGTTTCCTCTTAATGGGATTAGCATGCTAGGCTAAAAATGTGTAAAACTTCATGTTTCTTTGAGAACCCAAAGTTGTGCATGGTTATTTTCTCCCTGTTAGACAATAATTGTTTTTCTTTTTATCAATAACACAAATCAAAGGGCATCCTGACTTTTTTGTTGCCATTATTTTTATCTTGTTTGCAAGAATTATTGGAAATAAGTCGTCTAAAACAGCTTGGAGGCTGTTGACTTAAATTAATCAAATTTAAAACAGATTGTGTTTGTACAAAGGAGCTTTAGAGCCACACTAAAAAACTAAATTAAAAGCCATAAAATAATAATAATAATGGTGAATTCAATTTATAACGCACTTTTCATTAATGAAAATCTCAAAGTGCTACAAAGTGCAACAGAATTAAATGTCAATAAAACAAGTAAAAACAAGTAAAATCAATAACAGTATCAACTAAGATCAAAAGTAGAATCATGAGGAGGTAGAGTATGCTCGGTTGAAAAGAAAGGTCTTCAAGCCGCTCTTAAAGTCAACCACAGACTGTGGGGCTCTCAGACAGTCAGGAAGAGAGTTCCACAGGCGGGGGGCAGCCACACTGAAAGCCCGGTCTCCCATGGTCCTTAATTTGGTTCTCGGAATGTGAAGGAGATTACTGTTCTGTGACCGCAGCGACCGGGTGGATGAGTATGGAATAAGAATATCCTTCAGATAATCTGGTGAAGCTCCATGTAAGCATTGATGTGTAATGAGAGCAGTTTTGTACTGAATTCTGTAGGCGACAGGAAGCCAATGAAGGTTATGGAGAATGGGTGTAATATGTTCAAATTTACGAACTCTCAACAAGATCCTTGCTGCACTGTTTTGAATATATTGAAGTTTCTGAAGGTTTTTGCCAGGGATTCCAATAAACAGGGAGTTGCAGTAGTCGAGCCTGGAGGAGACAAAAGCATGGACGAGCTTCTCAGCATCGGAAAAAGTTAGGGATGGGCGAAGTCTGGAGATGTTTCGAAGATGGAAGAAGCAAGTTTTAAACAGAAGCTTAATGTGATTTTCAAATGTAAGATTGGAGTCCATTTTTATTCCAAGATTAGTAACAGAGGTGGAGAGGGGGATGTCTTGTCCAGAAAAGGAAAGTGTTGTTATAGGAGATGTTTGTACCTGGTGAGGGGTGCCAATCAGTATGGCCTCAGTCTTGGAGCAGTTTAATTGAAGAAAGTTCTGATTCATCCATGCCCTAATTGCCTCCAGGCAGGCAGAGAGGGCAGTGAGTGAAGATGGAGATGACAAGGTGGAAGATGAGGATGCTCTAGTCCTGATGTAAAGCTGTGTATCGTCGGCATAACAGTGAAATTACGAGAATAAAGTCAAATAAAGTCTCAATATTATGAGAATAAAGCCATACGTGTTTTTTTGCAGCTCTCATGTTTTTTTTTTCCACGAGTCAGATCCACAACACGACCTGTAAATCAATCCAGCATGCGTGTCAGCAAACGGCCAATTCGAAGCTAAATGAGTCATAATATTATCCAAACTCCAACATGATAAAGCAGGTTTACCGCATTTTAACTGTGGTAAAATGAAGAATGTTAAGCATCTTATTAAGTTCTACTTTTTTCATTCAACCTTTATTTAGTCAGGTACCGGTAAATCTTATTGAACCTCATGGGCTCATTTACGAAAGCGACCTGCTAAAACTAAAGAACGATGAACAGCAATGGTAGAATTTCCTTAAACAATAAACAAACAATAAACAAACAATAAACAATAGAAAACAAAAAAGAGAAAAAAACAAAAGAAAGAAATACATTTTTTTTATTTTTAACAAAGTATCAAAAAACGAGCAAAACATAAGGTAGACGTATAAAATCAAAGACAGGAACAAATCTGCATTGGTTTTTGCCAGGATTCCAACAGATTCTGAAAACCATTTAGAGAAGTCAAGGTCGAGAGCTTCAGATCTTTTTGTAAGATATTCCATGAAGCAGGAGCGGAGTAGGAGAAGGCCCTTTTTCCAAGTTCAGTCCTCACTGACGGAACACTGCAGGTAATCATGTCCTGAGAGCGCACACTGTAGCTGCACTCACGCAAAGACATGTAAAGACAAAGACACTTTGGTATTGGTTTTAAAAATAAGGAGATAGTTAATCTGTTAGCACATCAGCATCAGATTATTATCAGTACCAGAACTTTGAACCTGCTAGGTGGTACGCTCTGATGGGCTGCAGAAGCTCTGCAAGTAAGGAGCATTTAGCTTTGTATTGGTCGTTTGCTGACACGCCTACTGGGTTGATTGACAGGCCGCGTTGTAGATCCAATTTGTGGAAATTAATTAATTAATTAAGAGATGCAAAAAAGTATTGTATGACTTTATTCTTGTATTATTAAGACTCTATTCGAAAAATTTCTCGTAATATTTTCAACTTTATTACTGTAATTGTATGGCTTTTTTTCTTTCTTAGCGTGACGTGGCCCTAAAGCTCCGTTGTAGTGTTTGAGATTATTCGTGTTTATAAATCATAATTTTTATTGTCTCTATCAATCAAACATGTTGAAAAACATTTTTTTTAATTTTCATTTCAATACTAAAATCAGAAATAATTTGTTTTTGGATAACTTGTTTTCAGTAGATTTATTAACCAATCATTGTTTTTAAATGCTGAAACACAAAACAAGATCTTCTCAAGTCATAGATAATTAAATATAGACATTTTAATGGAATTGTTTTCTCCTTATTGCTCCTTTATCTGTAGATGACTTTGTGCTATGTTAAAATCTGTCTCTTACTGAGTTTCCCATAATTTTGTGTTGAAATACAGTAGTCTTAAAATTTAGGAGATGGATGATGATCTAATCTCACTTTTGGTTTGTAAAAAAAAAAAACTAAAATGAATTCATCACTTGTTCCAACTCCTGAGAGACGTGTGTAGATAAACTGTAAATCTGAGCACTGATGGAGGAGGAAGAGACACTTCAGTGCGCTTTGTTCCAGTTTCTGTTCTCCTTCACAGCTCCACGTCCTATTCACAGCCCACACGTCTTCTGTCTTTTTTCTAACCAGATTCGCAGCACCATTGAGAACAGCTTTGTGGGCTGGGAGCTAGAAGAAGTCCTCCTGTTGGACATGTCCATGGAAGATCATCATCATGGAGACTCTAAGATCCAGAACCAGATGAAGAAACTGCAGAGTCCTGTGATTCTCCTTTACTGCACCAAGGAGGAGGCGACAACCATCTTTGAAGTGGCCCACTCTGTAGGCCTCACAGGTTATGGCTACACCTGGATCATCCCCTCGCTGGTGGCCGGTGATGCAGACCATCCTCCCACTGTCTTCCCAATAGGTAACGTGTGGTTTGATACCAGGAATGCAGCAGAACGTAAAGACCTTTTGAAGCATGCTTATGAACAACTAATAGCTTACCTGTTAGGTATAAAAAAAACAACTTCAACCTAAAAAGTATAATAAGGGTTCAAGCAAACACAGCTTTGTAAACTTTACATTGGTATTATGAAGGTGCAGAAGTGTTTATGACAAGCCTTTATCAGCACAGCTGTTGTCAAAGTGTTTGAACAAAAGAAAACACCACTAAATTATCACTAAAAGTCAAAGTGTAAATGCTATTGCATCAAATGCTGCTTTAACAGACAGAACTTTAAAATAAATTGCAATAAATAAGTGAAAACACACGCAAAAGAAAAGAAAATATTTTTGATGAATATCACTCACTACCTTTCATGCCAAAGTTTTAAACAACTATGTTGCACAAACTGTTAGGAATGAATATGTCTTCTTTGACATGGCCCACACATGTTGCACAACACAATTTACAATGCAATCCTTGCCAGTGCCCCAGCAGATCTGCTTTTTTTTTTTTATTAAACATAAAATAAATATCCAAAAAAGCTAAGTGTGGTCCTCTGGACATTCAAAAAACAAAACAAAACAAAGCAACAAAAAATGTCTTCTTTGACATGGCCCACACATGTTGCACAACACAATTTACAATGCAATCCTTGCCAGTGCCCCAGCTTCGTTTTGTTTTGTTTTTTGAATGTCCAGAGGACCAGACTTAGCTTTTTTGGATTTTTCTACCTGGATTATTGAGCATGCATCAGGGTATAAAATAAATAGTAAAAATACCATCAGGACTATTAAACACAATGAATATACCAACAAAGTCCATGCTCTATAATCCAGGTAAACAATCCAACAATTTTCAATAAGTCATCTGGACAGTTTCTTTTTTTTTTGTGCTGAAACATTTCACCTTCCATCCAGAAGTCTTCATCAGTCAAAGAAACACACAACACAAAACTGATTACTGTATTCTCCTAACAGCTTACTCCAAAGGGAAACAAATCAAATATGTTGGTGCTAAGATGATGTCTTTGGCACGCCTCCTCCTCTGGTGCTGGCCTTCCTCCTTGTTGACAGTCATGTCAAACGGGTTCAAAACTAACAAAGTTTTTGAGACAAAAAGAGGCAGTCCAGCTGCATTTGATTAAAATTTTAGAAGAAGAAAAAGCTTGTTATAAATGGTTACAAACCAGCCACTAGGGAGCACAAGCCAGTGTATCTCTTGTGCTGGTCCCAAGCCCAGGTAAATGGTGAGGATTGTGTCAGGAATAGCATCCGATGTAAAACACTTTTGCCAAAATAATAATGCGAGTTCATCAAAGTGAAACCATAGCAGATCGGTCGAGGCCCGGGTTAACAACGACCGCCACCGGTGCTGTTGAATAACAGGGTGACGGCGGAAATTGTGCTACTGTTAGTAGAAGACCACAAGGAGGGAAACGTGTCAGGAGACAGAGGGAGAAGAGGAAAGTGAAGAATGTAGGACTGAGGGTTGCAACTCTAAATGTGGGGACAGTGACAGGCAAAGGTAGAGAGCTGGCTGACATGATGCAGAGAAGAAAGGTAGATGTGTTTTTTTCTCCATTCATTCAACCTTTATTTAGTCAGGTAAATCTTATTGAGCCTCGAGGGCTCATTTACGAAAGCGACCTGCTACAAACTAAAGAATGATGAACAGCAATGGTACAAGTACATTAAACAATAGACAAAAGAAAAAGAAAAAGTAGCAAAAACTAGCAAACATTATAAGGTAGATGTACAAAATCAAAAACAGGAACAAATCAGCATTGGTTTTTGCCAGGATTCCAACAGATTCTGAAAATCATTTAGAGAGGTCAGGGCCGAGAGCTTCAGATCTTTTTGTAAGATATTCCAGGAAGCAGGAGCAGAGTAGGAGAAGGCCCTTTTTCCAAGTTCAGTCCTCACTGACGGAACACTGCAGGTAATCATGTCCTGAGAGCGCACGCTGTAGCTGCACTCTGTTATATGTCCAAGAGACCAAGTGGAAGGGCAGCAAGGCTTGAAGCATTGGAGCAGGGTTCAAACTGTTTTACCATGGTGTGGATAGAAAGAGAAATGGAGTAGGGGTGGTCCTGAAGGATGAGTTGGCAAAGAATGTAGTAGAGGTGAAGAGAGTGTCAAATAGGGTGATGTGCCTGAAGGTAGAAGTAGAAGGTCTGATGCTAAACATCGTCAGTGGTTATGCTCCACACAGATTGGATGTGATGTGGAGGAGAAATATACATTTTGGAAAGATCTGGATGAAGTGATAGAGAGTATTCCCAGGGAGGAAAGAGTGGTGATTGGAGCAGACCTGAATGGACATGTTGGTGAAGGAAACAGAGGGGATGAGGAAGTGATGGGTAGGTTTGGTGTCAAGGAAAGAAACCAGGAAGGACAGATGGTGGTGGATTTTGCCAAGAGAATGGAAATGGCTATAGTCAATACCTATTTCCAAAAGAGGGAGGAACATAGAGTGACCTATAAGAGTGGAGGAAGGAGTACGCAGGTCGACTACATTCTGTGTAGAAGAGGAAACCTGAGGGAGATTGGAGACTGTAAGGTTGTGGCAGGGGAGAGCGTGGCCAGACAGCATCGGATGGTTGTGTGTAGAATGACTGTTGTTGTGAAGAAGAGAAAAAGAGTAAAATCAGAGAAGAAGACCAAATGGTGGAAGCTGAAGAAGGAAGAATGTTGTGAGAAATTCAGAGAGGAGCTGTTAAAGGCTCTGGGTGGTAAGAAAGAGCTTCCAAGTGACTGGGCTACTACAGCAACAACAATTAGAGAGACAGGTAGGAAGGTAGGCTACTTGGTGTGTCATCTGGACAGAGAATGAATGATAAGGAAACCTGGTGGTGGAATAGTGAAGTGCAGGATGCCATTCAAAGAAAGAGGTTAGCCAAGAAGAAATATGACAGTGAGAGGACTGAAGAGAGGAGACAGAAATATAAGGAGATGGGACATAGAGCAAAGAGGGAAGTAGCTACGGCAAAGCAGAGGGTGTACGATGAGTTGTATGGGAGATTGGACATTAAAGAGGGTGAGAAGGACTTGTACCGATTGGCAAGACAGAGGGATCAGGCTGGAAAGGATGTGCAGCAGGTTAGGCTTATTAAAGATGGTAATGGGAATGTTCTAACAAGTGAGGAGAGTGTGACAGAAAGATGGAAAGAGTACTTTGAGGAGCTAGTGAATGAAGAAAACGAAAGAGAAAGAAGAGTAGAGGTCATAGAAACTGTGGACCAGGAAGTGGGAAGGATTAGTGAGGGTGAAGTCCGGAAAACTCTGAAAAGAATGAAAACGGAGAAGGCAGTAGGACCTGATGACATACCAGTGGAGGTTTGGAAATGTCTTGGAGAGATAGTAGTGAGGTTTTTGACTCAAAGATTCAATGGCACATTTGATGGTGAGAAAATGCCGAGGAATGGAGAAGAAGTCTGCTGGTTCCAATTTTTAAGAACAAGGGTGATGTACAGAGTTGTAGCAACTACAGAGGAATTAAGTTGATGAGTCACAAGATGAAGATCTGGGAGAGAGTTGTGGAAGCAAGACTTAGACAAGAGGTGACTATCTGTGAGCAGCAGTATGGTTTCATGCCAAGAAAGAGCACCAGATGCCATATTTGCTTTGGGAATGCTGATGGAGAAGTACAGAGAGGGTCAGAAAGAACTCCATTGTGTCTTTGTGGATTTAGAAAAAGCATATGACAGAGTACCAAGAGAGGAGGTGTGGTATTGCATGAGGAAATCTGGAGTGGCAGAAAAGTATGTTAGACTGGTACAGGACATGTATGAGGACAGCAGGACAGTGGTGAGATGTGCTGTAAGAGTGACAGATGGCTTGAAGGTGGAGGTGGGAGTGTATCAAGGATCGGCACTGAGCCCCTTCTTGTTTGCTCTGGTGATGGACCAACTAAAAGATGAGGTCAGGCAGGAATCCCCATGGACTATCAACATGTTGACGCCCCTACGCACAGCAGGGGGCATACTCTGGATTTGGTGATTACAGACACTGTACTCATCAATAACTTATCTGTATATGACCTGGGTGTCTCAGACCACAGGGTCATCTCCCTGGAAGTGCCTTCATCTTCGCCTGCTTCAAATCCAAAACGACCCATCCAGTTCCGTGACCTTAAAAACATTTCCCTTGATGTTCTGTCTGCTGATCTTCACACCCTGACCGCTGTCAATCATCCTTCTGCAGATGACTCTGTGGATTACTACAACCAATCTCTTCGGGAGCTCCTGGACCTACACGCCCCCTTAAAGACAAGACTGGTGTCTTTCTCGCGCTCAGCTCCTTGGTACACTGATGAGCTGCGCAAGATGAAGGCAACTGGCCGTGCTATTGAGAGACGTGTAAAATCATCTGGTCTGTCTGTGCATAAGCAGGCATATAAAGAACATCAGAAAGCATACGCCTATTCTCTTAAAGAAGCACGCTCCAAATATTATTCTAACATCATCAACACCTGCCCTGGAAACTCTAAACAGCTCTTCTCCACAATCACTCGTCTGCTTAATCCCATTAAGCAAACTCTTGAGGACTCTGCTCAAAAATGTGACCTGTTTCTTTCATCTTTTAAAACCAAAGTTGACACTATCAGATCTCAGCTCCACAACCTCCCCGTTCTCAGTGTGCCACCCACCCGTCTGCATTCTGGGACCCTAAACAGCTTTGACGAAGTTGTTCAGAGTGAGGTGGAGGCCATCATCAAGAAAATGAAGCCTTCATCCTGCGCCCTGGATCCTTTCCCCTCTTCTCTCATAAAAACCAATCATTCTGCAATAGGCCCACTTATCACTCAAATAATAAATCAGTCTCTACAATCTGGTCATGTTCCACTGCCTCTAAAAACCGCCATCATTAGGCCTCTTCTGAAAAAATCTAATTTGGATCCCGACATTTTTTCTAATTACCGCCCAATTTCACACCTCCCTTTTCTGTCTAAAGTGCTGGAAAAAGCTGTTGCTGCTCAGCTGCAGGACCACCTACAACAACACTCCCTGTATGAGAAGTTCCAGTCTGGATTTAGGGCAGCTCACAGTACAGAGACTGCATTGCTGAGGGTTACCAATGATGTCCTCTTGGCTGCTGACACTGGCTCTCCCTCCATCCTTGTCCTCCTTGACCTCACTGCAGCCTTCGACACTGTGGACCATAATATCCTCCTCCACCGTCTTCATGTGGAGGTCGGTCTCTGCGACACAGTCCTGGACTGGTTCAAATCTTTCCTCTCCAATAGGCTGGAATGTGTTAGTCTTGGCAACGCCACGTCCCAGACAGTTTGTGTCTCCTGTGGTGTCCCTCAGGGGTCGGTTCTGGGGCCCCTGCTGTTTTCCCTTTACATGCTGCCTTTAGGTCAAATTATTAATCAGTTCAACATTTCTTTTCACTGTTATGCCGACGATACACAGCTTTACATCAGGACTGGAGCATCCTCATCTTCCACCTTGTCATCTCCATCTTCACTCACTGCCCTCTCTGCCTGCCTGGAGGCAATTAGGGCATGGATGAATCAGAACTTTCTTCAATTAAACTGCTCCAAGACTGAGGCCATACTGATTGGCACCCCTCACCAGGTACAAACATCTCCTATAACAAGACTTTCCTTTTCTGGACAAGACATCCCCCTCTCCACCTCTGTTACTAATCTTGGAATAAAAATGGACTCCAATCTTACATTTGAGAATCACATTAAGCATCTGTTTAAAACTTGCTTCTTCCATCTTCGAAACATCTCCAGACTTCGCCCATCCCTAACTTTTTCCGATGCTGAGAAGCTCGTCCATGCTTTTGTCTCCTCCAGGCTCGACTACTGCAACTCCCTGTTTATTGGAATCCCTGGCAAAAACCTTCAGAAACTTCAATATATTCAAAACAGTGCAGCAAGGATCTTGTTGAGAGTTCGTAAATTTGAACATATTACGCCAATTCTCCATAACCTTCATTGGCTTCCTGTTGCCTACAGAATTCAGTACAAAACTGCTCTCATTACACATCAATGCTTACACGGAACTTCACCAGATTATCTGAAGGATATTCTCATTCCATACTCATCCACCCGTTCGCTGCGGTCACAGAACAGCAATCTCCTTCACATTCCGAGAACCAAATTAAGGACCATGGGAGACCGGGCTTTCAGTGTGGCTGCCCCCCGCCTGTGGAACTCTCTTCCTGACTGTCTAAGAGCCCCACAGTCTGTGGTTGACTTTAAGAGCGACTTGAAGACCTTTCTTTTCGACCAAGCATACTCTACCTCCTCATGATTCTACTTTTGATCTTAGCTGATATTGTTATTGATTTTAAATGTTTTATTATTTGTTTTATTGTCTGTTTTATTGTCATTTAATTCTGTTGCTCCTTGTAGCACTTTGAGATTTTCATTAATGAAAAGTGCGTTATAAATTGAATTCATTATTATTATTATTATTATTGCAGATGACATTGTGATCCGTGGTGAGAACAGGGAACAGGTGGAAGAGAACTTGGAGAGGTGGAGGTATGCATTTGAAAGAAGAGGAATGAAAGTCAGCCGTAGCAAGACAGAGTATGTGTGTAAATGAGAGGGATGCCAGTGGAACAGTGAGGCTACAAGGAGCAGAGGTCACAAAGGTGCAAGACTTCAAGTACTTGGAGTCCACTATCCAGGAAAATGTGGAATGTGGAAAAGAGGTGAAAAAGAGAGCCCATGCAGGATGGAGTGGATGGAGAAAAGTTTCAGGAGTGATTTGTGACAAAATGGTGTCAGCAAAGGTCAAAGGAAAAGTTTACAAGACAGTGGTGAGACCAGCTATGTTGTATGGTCTGGAGACAGTGGCATTGACAAAAAGACAGGAGAAAGAACTGGACGTGTCAGAAATGAAGATGCTGAGGTTAACAACTGGGAGATAAAGTTAGGGAGGCCAGACTGAGATGGTTTGGACATGTCCAGAGGAGGGACAGTGGGTATATTGGTAGAAGGATGTTAGAAATGCAGCTGCTAGGAACACAACAAAGAGGAAGGCCAAAAAGAAGATACTGTATATGGATGCAGTTAGAGAGGACATGGAGGTAGTTGGAGTGAGGACAGAGGATGCAGAGGACAGAGTGAGGTGGAGGAGGATGACTCGCTGTGGCGACCCCTGAAGAGGGAAAAGCCGAAAGAAGAAGAAGAAGAAATTGTTACAAACTTCTTGACGTCATGTCCTTGTACAGGAAGAAGAAAAGTGATTAATTTTCTGTCAGTGCAAGACATCCTGTTAAAAGTGCCTCAAGCTTTTCCAGAAGTGCCACAGCTAGCTGCAACTGTTGCTTTTTGCACAAATAAATAATCACAAAATGCAACAACAAAGTTAGTAGGTAATGATTTCTACATATGCATGAAAAATTAAAGGTGAACTATGTAGTTTCAGCAGGACGCTTGGACAGAAAAATTTCCAGCAGGGAAAAGCATTCTGCCCCCTCCCCTCAGAGCCATATATGACTCTGAGGGGGAGCCACAGTCCGTTCTCTGTTGGACTTGAGTTCTGCAGCTCCGACCCCTGCTGTGTGTCGCTCGGAGCACTTCAATATTCTGTGATTATATGTTAATAAAACATTTAAAAAATATAATAAAACCATAGAGCACTTGTCCAACAACACAAAAACCATCAGAAATCATCAGAGCTTCACGAAGCAACGTTGGACATGATTTAATTCGCTCGTGACTTCCTCTTTCTGTCAGTGCAGGTTTGGAATGCTCCGCCCCCACTACATGTCCTGTCTGCGCTGCGAAGTTCTGTGAATTATGTTAATAAAACGTTTTAAAAATATTATAAAACCATGGAGCACTTGTCCAACAACACAAAAACCAGCAGAAATCAGCAGAGGTTCACGAAGCAACGTTGGACATGATTTAATTCGCTCGTGACTTCCTCATGTCTGTCAGTCGATGTCTGGAATGTCTGGAATGCTCCGCCCCCACTACATGTCCTGTCTCTGCGCTCCGAAGTTCTGTGTTTATATGATAATATAACTGTTTAAAAATATATAATAAAACCATGAATCACTCGTCCAACAACACAAAAACCAGCAGAAATCAGCAGAGCGTCACCAGCCACTTTGGACATGATTTAATTCGCTCGTGAGTCGTGTCAAATCCATTTCCTCATTCCCAGTGATGGGAATAACGGAGTTACAAATAAACGGCGTTACAAAAGGAGTTCTTATTTTCATTAACGGGTAATCTAAGTAATTACTATGTCTATCGTTACAACGCCGTTACGTTACAAACACTAAATGGGGGTACGTTACTTTCAGTCTTCCGCGCGCAGGCTCTCGTGCTGTTTGTTTACGTTTTTTCCCCTTGGTGAGGGAGGGTGGAGGGGGAGGGAGCAGAGGGGAGGGAGGGTAGGAGCATAGACGTGGGAGCAGAGGGGAGGGAGGGGCGAAACAATAAGGATGATGCTGATTGGCTAAGGTAGAGTGTCAGGTAGAGGTCAGCCAATCGGTTTTGTTGTTCAGCTCACACACGCTGCTGAAACAGAAGTCTGGCAGCAATGGCGAGTCTGGAGGGAAAGTTGGCGTTTTCAAAGTGGAAATACAGAAATTACTTTACTCTCCTTGAGGTAAAAGGCAAGAACGTGCATGTGAAGTGTACATTATGTCCCGGAGCGTCTACGTCCGTCGTAATCTGATCTGATGAAGCATCAACTGCTCAGGTAATTCAGCTTTTCAGTACTGTTTTAAAAGTACTTCATATTGTGAAAATGGTTCTTTTGTTTTTAAGAAAATTCTTGAAGAACCAGTTGTGTGAGGGTTTGATTTTATTTTACACTACAAAGCACTTATTTTAACTGTTTACTTTTATTTCTAAGAAAACACTTGAACAGTACAGGGTGTACATAGAGCTGAAAACACAATTGTTATATTATTTTGTTAACCTGTATTTTGCAATGAAGAAAAAACTTGAAGTATAGTATGTCAACCAGTCATGTTCTGTTGAGGTGCTGTAATTATTTCTACTTAAAATTCGTAGATATATCTAAACTTAAACCAACCAAACAAACAATAGTTACTTTCCCTGGTAACTAATTACTTTTATAGGTGAGTAATTCAGTTACTAACTCAGTTACTTTTTGGGCGAAGTAACTAGTAACTATAATTAATTACTTTTTTGAAGTAACATTCCCAACACTGCTCATTCCTGTGAGTGAAGGATGAAGCGATCACTTGACTTTTGGCAAAAAAACTAAACAAAAGTCCAGCTCTGGGATGAAGAAGGGATATTTAATACATTTGTGTCACATACAAAACAGTCCTGCATCGCTTTGCAATCCTTTGAATGAGAACGAGCCGCGGCGCTGGGGCTGGGACAGGCGGGGGCGTGGGTTGGGGCGTGACAAACAACTCTGTTTTTATTGGCTGGTCAGTGTCCGGGTCACTCTGTGTTTTCAGTGTTTTTATAAATGCTGATAGAGAAGCAAGGGGACTATAGTTTTTTTCAGAGATTACTTTGTCTAACATCAGTTTGTCAGTAGATCGTGACAGAGTGAAGAAATATGTTAAAAATATATTGTTAGAAAAGTTACAGACTACATTACAAAGTTACATAGTACAGCTTTAAAGACCTATCAGGCCTTGATCTGCCACTTGTCGTGCAAGGTTTGAAATAAAACCATCTTGTTAGACAAGGATGAAGTTGTAGATGTTTTTTTTAAATTTATTTACCCTTTATTTATCCAGGTTAGTCTCATTGAGCTATGAGAACTCATTTTCATTTTTTTCATTTGTTGTCATCAAACTTTGAAATAAACATTCTGCACCTCAGGGGAGGCAGCATGGGACCCAGTGATTAAATCTGTCACCTCTCAGCAAGGTCACAGGTTTGCCTCCCAGCCTTTCTGTGTGGAGTATGTATGTTCTCTTCATGCACATGTGTGTTTTCTCCAGGTAGTCCGGTTTCATCCTACAGACTGAAAACTTGCATGTTAGGCTGATTGGTAACTCTAAATTATTCCTAGGTGTGAGTGAGAGTGAATGGTTGTTTGTCTCATTTGTCTCTGTGTCCCTGTGATGGACTGGAGACCTGTCCAGGGTGTCCTCTGCAGTGACTGGTGGAAATGAGCACCAGCTCTGTGTGACCTGGAATGGAAAAAGAAGCTCAAGAAAATGGATGGATAGATGATCTCATGCAGCATTGCAAGATGTCAAACAGAACATGTGTTGGGAAAGACTCTCAGTTACTATCACATAAAATTTCATCCCAGCATCAGTAAAATTCACTGAGATTGAGTTGCATTTGTGTTATTAAGTTCAGTTGGTTGTAGCAGCCATCTTGAATGTGGCTGAGTCCAAAGGTTACTCAACAGTAGATGTACAGTAGTCCCTTGCTAATTTGCGGTTCGTTTTTAACTAGGGTTGGGCATCGTTTGAATTTGAGCGATTCCGGTTCTGATTCCAATTCTTCGTTTCGATTACGATTCTTTTCGGTTCTCGATTCCGATTCTTTTAGTAAGCGGGGTTAAAAAAAACGACATGTCAATTCAATTCAGTTTATTTGTACTGTATAGCGCCAAGTCGCAACAGAAGTCGTCTCAGGGCACTGATCAGAAACAATCAAATATAAAAATAATAAGTTAACACTATTTATCTGAGGAGACTGCTTTGAGTTTAACTCCATCATGTTATAAAAGAGCTACAGTAGTTAGCCAGAGTTCTTTCAGGATGAAATAATTTGAACTTCTATTTGAATTTTAATTCTATGAACTTTTTGCTTTTTGTTAAATTTACTATGAATTTCTCACAGGGCTATTTTCAACCAGTATATAAATATCAAACTTATGAACTTCAATATGTTATGAATTTTCTTTTCGCAGGGGTACACTTTCACAAGAGAGCTTAATGTTTAAAAACACATTTCCACTTGTCCAGTGTCTGATGCTGCAGTCATGTTACTGAGCTCCCACTGATGGGCTAACCTGCTGCAGATCAAAATTATCCTCCTCATCCTCCACTCCTTCACTCTCAGGCCCATCATCTCCACAGTCTTCAACTGTTGACTCCAAAGAATATTACTAGGATTTAGATTTCATATTTTAATAGCAGAAAGGACAGTTGTGCATGAATGACACTTCACCTGCTCCATCATCTTTCTCTGTATCTGCTCCCAGACACGTCATCCATCTTCTGTTTAAAGAGCAGAGCAGCTCTTCTTCACCTTATAACGAGGTGGGGTTAACTTATTTGACAAGTGGTCCATGGTAGGTGGTGTGTACTTGTGTTGATGGTTTTCACCATGTCCTTGCAAACATATAAACAAACATATCCCTGTTACTGTAATGTTAGTTGGACAATTATTAGCTCTGTTGTTATTGCCTAACTAACCTATATGTTGGTGATTCATCTGAAAAGGGATGCAACCCTCACAACATATGCTGTAATCGTTCTGTGTCTCTCTTCATTCAGTAACACTGATGTATTTCTCTTGGACGTTATGGTGAACACCTGGCTAGCTTCAGGTCGTCTGTCTAAAAAAACAATATGAGCTAACGTTAGCATCGTGTTTGTATTTGAGCTGACTTACCGCTTTAAGTGGAGTATAACTTGTTAGCTGCCTTAATGTTGGTATGAGACGTAGTTTTATTTACCTGATAGAGACAGACAAGGAGGCAGTGAAAAGTCCGGCGGAGCGTTTTGCAGACGGACCACACTTCTGGTCAGACACGGACGAAGCAAAAATAATCCAGCGGAGCGCGTCAAAGACGGGCCACTATTTTACTTCTCCACCCTCCTTTGCATGATAGAAAATTATTGCAACTGTTGCACTGAGCTGACTGGTCATTTTATTAAAGTTGCGCCACGCTTTGACCGCGGCTGCTCACTTCCGGTGGATTCTTCTTCATTGGTTTTCTGTGGCAAATTCTTCTTCGACGTTGGCGGCTACTTCCGGTCGGCGGACTAGCATCGAAAATGGGAATCGAAAATTAATATTTTGAACGATTTTGTGAAAACCGGACAGTTAGTCCCGGTTCCGAACGATTCACGATTCTCAATGCCCAACCCCATTTTTAACTGACTCGCTCTATCGCAGATTTTGAATGTAAGATTGGACATGACACACAGTGGCTGACTGATGGATGAGCTGCATGGTCAGCATGGATTTTTTTATTTAGCACCTGCTGCACATTTGCGCGGCGTGTGCAGCCCGCAGCTGTGGGAGAAGCTTCCTCCTGCAGCTGATCAGCTGCACTGAGATCAGCTGATCAGCTGATCTCAGTGCAGAGTGGAGAAGTGGGCGTGGCCGAGAGTGCAGCCAGAGGCAGAAAGCTGAA
>JBBPBX010012798.1:16539-53456 GCA_038048925.1 Garcialebias charrua | reverse complement strand
GTGTACTGAGGATAAAAGGATGTTCAACCGAGTCAAAAGCCTTATAAAAGTCAAGAAAGAGTATTAATCCCTGATCATCAATGAAGTCAGTATAACCTAATATATCTAGAACTAGTCTAATGTTATTATGGATGAGTCTTCCTTTTAAAAAAACAGACTGAGTCTCACTAATTATGTCTGATATTCCTTTTTTGAGTCTTAGTGCTACTGACCCTGAAAATATTTTGTAATCCGTATTTAATAAAGTGATAGGCCTTAGATTGTCCAACTGTCTTTTGTCTTTGCCTGTTTTTTGGGATTAGTGTGATCACTCCTTGTTTCATGGTTGTCATCAGTTCTTTTCTCTCAATACATTCATTTAGTGCAGACCTGCTCATTACGTCGATCGCGATCGACCGGTCGATCGCGGAGGCATTACTGGTCGATCGCAGCGTGACATTATTATTATTTTATTTTTTTCCCACAGCGTGACATTAAAAAATTGTCAGCCAATGAAACATCCCGTTACTTGATTGACATGCAGGGCAACCAATCAGATGACAACTGAAAACATCCCGCCCCTTGATTGACATTCACGGCAACCAATCAGATGAGAGCTTTAGGTCACGCTCATGCAGCTTCTAAAAACAATGGCGCGAAGGTGGAAGTTGAACGCAGCAAAACATACTAAGCGAAAACAATCAGATTTCGGACTGTTCATGGAAAATACGACATCGACTTCCCACCGAAAAGCCAGCTGAGAAAGAGAAAGGTGGAGGAACTAAAATCCCTGTTCGGACAGCAGCAACTTCAAAAGCGAAACGCCGCCACCATCTTCCGGGTGAGTGACGCTGTGATGTTTCTCTGCACGCTTAAACATACTGGTTGGGAGCTGACGTGGCTTTATTATTAAAATCATACGAGACACTTTTCATACAGAATAACCTCCTTGACTACTCTCTGTTCTCTGCACGTTTCCCTGTCCCGCAGCGCGAGCGTTTGCATAACACACTTTCGCGCTGCGTTCAGGGACAGTCGGTAAAATACACCGCTGTAAATCTCTCCGTACCAAAAGAGACATTTTTATGCCTTTGTTCACTAAATTAAACGTGTCCAGAGCCATAACAACCTGCCACAACTGTGGTTATCAACTGGTGGCCTGTGGACCACTTTAGATTTGCTGGAGGGGGCTTTTAGAAATGACATTCGTAAATGAGCCCATGAGGTTCAAAAGATTTACCTGACTAAATAAAGGTTGAATGAATGAATGAATGAATTTATCAAAGTAAAAAATATCTAATGATTTTTTTTTTACATTTATTAAAGTAAAAGACCAGATTCTTATAAAGAAGGGGGTGGGGATCAGTTTCATTTCATTTCATTTATTCATTTGTATAGCACTTTACACAACCACGGTGATGGTGACTAAAGTGCTTAACAAAAAACAGTGCAGTACAGTAAAAGACAACAGATCAAGAAAACACAACATAATAGCAAAAATAAAACCAGAAATGTCACCACATATTTAATTACTAAAAGCCAGTTGGAATAAAAAAGTCTTAAGCTTCGATTTAAAAAGGCCAAGTTCAGTAATCTGACGTAGCTCAAGCGGGAGCGTATTCCAGAGTAGAGGTGCGGCCGCAGAAAAGGCACGGTCACCCCAACGTTTATATTTTGTCCGTGGAACAGAGAGCAGGAGCTATCTGACCTCAGAGACCTGGAGCGGGCAGGGAAACTTAACAACTCTGTTATATTTCTACCATATATTTTTAAAATAAAATTTAAAAAATCTATATTGCTGTCACCATCACCCCATTTGGTCCCTACGGTCGACCAGGTGCCCATGGGCACCACGTTGGTGACCCCTGATTTATTACATGTGTTGTGCAATATTTGCTTATTCAGTTATGCAAGGTACATCAACATAGGTACATTGTACATAAAAAGAATCCTTAATACATTTGAAGATAATTATATGTTTTGCATTTTTGTATTGGGTAGATCTTTTGGACTTGGTTTTTTTATAAGTAGCTCGCATGCTGAAAAAGTGTGAGCACCCCTGATGTATATGGGTACAAAAATGACAACCAGAACTTGTTGATGTTAAATCACCTGTCCAATGTTATTGCTGAACTGAAAAGACGATATGTCACAGACTATTTACTAATGGGAGGAGATTGGAATTTGACACCAAATGAGTGGCTGGATAGATGGCCTGCAAGAATTGAGAGACCCCAATATAACAAAATCATAAACGATTTTATGGCTAGTAATAATTTACATGATATTTAGAGAGAATTCAATCCAAATGGTAAAGGTTTCTCATGGTATAAATCAAACGGAACATGTAAATCCAGGTTAGACTACTGGTTGTCGAGTAATGATATTCTCAGTTACTACTAAGACACCAATTTCTAAAACCCCGTTAGCATTGCTTCATAGAAATAACATTAGAGCCTTGTAGAAGACAAACATACAAGAAAGGGTTTTGGAAAGTTAATGCTAAATTGATAGAAAATGAAGAGTACTGCACCAAAGTTAAAAAACCAAAAAATCAAATAAAAGAGGATAACTCGATTACAGGCCACATTAATAAATGGGAATTTGTTAAATTTAAAATTAGAGAAATGAGCAAATTTAGTAAAATGTTGATTAAACAAAAAAATGAGTATGAGAGTAATTTAATTAAAGAATTACATGTCTACTGCAGTAAAATTGACTTAACACCTCAAGATAAAAGTAAACTTTTGGAGTTACAATCCAAGCTGGATCAGATGTATCTTAACAGAGCAAAAGGGGCTTACATCAGATCCCGGGCAAAGTGGATTGAAGAAGGTGAAAAGAATTCTTCTTATTTTTTTAACTTGGAAAAAAGTCGACAGCAGAAAAATCACGTCTCAAGTCTTATAATAAATGATAAAGAGTGTAAAGATTCTCAAACAATTAAGAATGAAGTATATAAGTTCTACTCTAATTTATACACATCTCATTTTTCAGACAAGGACTGTAAGTCTTTATTTAGTTCTATCAAACATTTTATCCCACAAATCGATATAACTTACAAGGAACTCTGTGATGCTGAACTTAAAATTGATGAACTTGATGAAGCGGTCAAGAGAATGGCCTTAAATAAATCGCCAGGGTCAGATGGCCTTATTGTTAATTTCTAAAAGCACTTTTGGGAGGATGTAAGAGTGCTTTTGTTTGAAGCACTAAATCAGGGGTGCTCACACTTTTTCAGCATGCGAGCTACTTATAAAAAAACCAAGTCCAAAAGATCTACCCAATACAAAAATGCAAAACATATAATTATCTTCAAATGTATTAAGGATTCTTTTTATGTACAATGTACCTATGTTGATGTACCTTGCATAACTGAATAAGCAAATATTGCACAACACATGTAATAAATCAGGGGTCACCAACGTGGTGCCCATGGGCACCTGGTCGACCGTAGGGACCAAATGGGGTGATGGTGACAGCAATATAGATTTTTTAAATTTTATTTTAAAAATATATGGTAGAAATATAACAGAGTTGTTAAGTTTCCCTGCCCGCTCCAGGTCTCTGAGGTCAGATAGCTCCTGCTCTCTGTTCCACGGACAAAATATAAACGTTGGGGTGACCGTGCCTTTTCTGCGGCCGCACCTCTACTCTGGAATACGCTCCCGCTTGAGCTACGTCAGATTACTGAACTTGGCCTTTTTAAATCGAAGCTTAAGACTTTTTTATTCCAACTGGCTTTTAGTAATTAAATATGTGGTGACATTTCTGGTTTTATTTTTGCTATTATGTTGTGTTTTCTTGATCTGTTGTCTTTTACTGTACTGCACTGTTTTTTGTTAAGCACTTTAGTCACCATCACCGTGGTTGTGTAAAGTGCTATACAAATGAATAAATGAAATGAAATGAAACTGATCCCCACCCCCTTCTTTATAAGAATCTGGTCTTTTACTTTAATAAATGTAAAAAAAAAAATCATTAGATATTTTTTACTTTGATAAATTCATTCATTCATTCATTCAACCTTTATTTAGTCAGGTAAATCTTTTGAACCTCATGGGCTCATTTACGAATGTCATTTCTAAAAGCCCCCTCCAGCAAATCTAAAGTGGTCCACAGGCCACCAGTTGATAACCACAGTTGTGGCAGGTTGTTATGGCTCTGGACACGTTTAATTTAGTGAACAAAGGCATAAAAATGTCTCTTTTGGTACGGAGAGATTTACAGCGGTGTATTTTACCGACTGTCCCTGAACGCAGCGCGAAAGTGTGTTATGCAAACGCTCGCGCTGCGGGACAGGGAAACGTGCAGAGAACAGAGAGTAGTCAAGGAGGTTATTCTGTATGAAAAGTGTCTCGTATGATTTTAATAATAAAGCCACGTCAGCTCCCAACCAGTATGTTTAAGCGTGCAGAGAAACATCACAGCGTCACTCACCCGGAAGATGGTGGCGGCGTTTCGCTTTTGAAGTTGCTGCTGTCCGAACAGGGATTTTAGTTCCTCCACCTTTCTCTTTCTCAGCTGGCTTTTCGGTGGGAAGTCGATGTCGTATTTTCCATGAACAGTCCGAAATCTGATTGTTTTCGCTTAGTATGTTTTGCTGCGTTCAACTTCCACCTTCGCGCCATTGTTTTTAGAAGCTGCATGAGCGTGACCTAAAGCTCTCATCTGATTGGTTGCCGTGAATGTCAATCAAGGGGCGGGATGTTTTCAGTTGTCATCTGATTGGTTGCCCTGCATGTCAATCAAGTAACGGGATGTTTCATTGGCTGACAATTTTTTAATGTCACGCTGTGGGAAAAAAATAAAATAATAATAATGTCACGCTGCGATCGACCAGTAATGCCTCCGCGATCGACCGGTCGATCGCGATCGACGTAATGAGCAGGTCTGCATTAATCAATATAAAAAGCACATCTTCAATTTTTACCACTGCTGTCAACCAGTGACCTTCTGTGTCAGCCCGGTGTGTCAGGACTTCTCCAGGAAAGTTGTTAAAGCAGATCGCCACACCTCCAGATCTCGATGAGCCATGGCTGAACAGGATCTTGTCGCCCCATTGATTTTTCCAGAATGACGAGTCAGTTTCTGTGGAATGAGTCTCTTGTAAAAATAAACAGTTAGTCTTTTGCCCCTTAAAAAATAAAAACAAAGCTTTTCTTTTTACCAAGTCTTTTAAGCCCCTAAAATTTAAAGGGGACCACACATGCAAAATTCACTTTTTAATGTTTTTTTTACTCAACTTTGGGTATTTACTTCATAAAAAAAACAGTCCTAAGGCCAAAAAAATGCACCCAGTGGTTTATTTACTCTAAGTAGATTTATTTTACTGTGATAATTTAGGTTTCGTTTTTAAATCAATTGCGCTTGTGACGTCACAAGCGCTAGGACAACCCACCACAACCTGAGTCCAGCCCCTCACCTAGCAACCCCTGGTTAGGCTCAACCCACTTCTGTATTAAACACATGACTGTTGTTTTTCATGATTTCATCTCATCTTTTGTTTATATGTTCTTAATTTCATGTGTACAGCACTTTGTTGCAGCTGTGTTTTTTTTAAATGGCTTTATAAATAAAGTATAATTGTTATTTTTATGTTTTAGTTCAATTTTTAGTGTATTTGCGATCGCTCCCAACGCGCAGCCGGCAAAAATTAAACGAGCGGACCCCCGGCGTAGGGACCAGCGGCAACGGGACCCTCTTCTGGCGCGATGGAGCGGAGCTTCAACTGTACAGCCTCGCTGCAGCCTCGCAGCAGCGAGGACCTTCTCCTTACGGATTAATTTACGGGAGACACTTGGTGAACTTTGTGTTGTCTTGACTGGAACAGCGATAACTCCCAAAATCGCCGCGTGCAACGAGCGGAGCTGGCGAACACCGGAAGAGGAACAAGCTAACATTAGCATCGGATTCGGGTGGTCTAATGCTAAAAGGAGCAGCAAATTGCGGCGCGCTCAGACGGGTTTCGGTAAGTTATCTTAAGCTAGCACTAACAGTAAGTCAAATGAGTAATAAAAAAAGAGCTAATTTTAAAACAACAACACATTACAGATACTGGCTGTTACAGAGGGCGTAAACAGATCGTTGAAGGGCGTGGACTTCAGAACTCAGTATCAGAAACCGGTCGTTCAAAACGAAAGTTAAAAATGGCAGAATTAAAAAGGGTATAATTAATTATCTAAGAATTATTTTGTGTATTAAAATGAATTAATATTGTCAAGATAGCACACAGACATAACATACATTTTTTAAAGACCTATATGTGGTCTCCTTTAATGAACCAAATGAAATTTTAACATTAAACATGAATTATAAAATAACTCAAATTACGAAATCTGAAAACTGTGAATAAACAATGAATAAACTCTCAACTAACAAGGCACACCCTTCTAAGAGCTACCACACCATTTCTACATTTTCCACCTATAAAGTCATATCAGATCTAAACCGCTTGTTTGCTCCTTGTCATCAATGCGATGACCTTCGATATATGCATGAGGACCCCTGAAGAAGGCCCGTTTTCCTGCCCTTCTTGCCTTTTCGATGAGAGGCTATAGGGGAGACTGGGGTAAATTGAGCCAAAGGGTAAGTTGAGCCACCCCTTGTTGCTAAGAAACGGTAAACAAAATTGATCATGTGACCAAATATTTAGGAGGAGGGTGTCATTTCATGGAGTCTGTGAAGGTAAGAACCACATGGGTAAAGTGGTTAGACATTTATTTCTGGAAAAACATTTTTCACTCTTGAAAGTGAATTTAGTCTATCATAAGTTTCATGAGAATTGTGTTTAGACCAAAATAGATAATTTTAAATTTGTTTTATACATCAATTGTGGTATCTATGAGCTACAACATGAGGTCTTCAAACTAGCATAAAAATGCACTATTTTAGCTGTGGGGACTAATAATGTCAAAATGGTAGCTCCGGGGTAAATTGAGCCATTTTGCCAGGGGTAAGTTACCCCATACACTTAAGTGTATTTTAGCTCTAGCCTATATGTCTTAAACATTAAATCAATATTCTGCATTTGTATGATTACAGAGTGGACATCATGCCTCATGTATATAAGCGCAAAACAAGTAGGGGAGCCACCACTGATGTTCTTGAAAGAGCCACTAGTGAAGTAAGAAAAGGGAAGTCTATTCGAGCAGCAGCTAAGGATGCCAAACTAGACAGAATGACACTGAAGAGGTACATTGACGAAAAAGAAAAAGCACCTTTGAAAAAGATAGGCTATGCTGGAGTAGCAGAGGCTAAAAGGATTCTCTCAGATGACATGGAGTCTGAACTTGCCAAACATATTAATAATCTGGCAGATCAGTTTCATGGGCTTACTACCCTCAAATGCAGAAAAATTGCCTACGAGTTTGCAAAGTGAAACAACATACTCCCACTGAGCAAGGTGACGTCTATACGACGTCTTTTTCGGGTCATTTTTGGACGTCGAAATCAGGTCCCTGGAAGGTCGAAAACGTTACGCCAGATGACGTCTTTTTCCCGACGTCTAAAAGACGTCTTTTTTCCGACGTCCAACAGACGTCTATATTCCTGACGTCTAAAAAGCGTCTACATTAGACGTCTATATTCCTGACGTCTAAAAGGCGTCTACATTAGACGTCTATCTGACGTCAATAACTTACTGTATTTAGCTTATTCTAATTAGGCTATTATATTTAACTTATTTTAGTCACTTTACATGCTGCTTGTCAAAATCATGCTATGCATATAAAAAGTATAATGAATCTACTTTAAAATTGCGTTGAGGCAAACAAATCTAGGGAAATACATTTGACCATCCGCATCCGCAGCTTTAAAATCCTACAAACAGTTGGATTAAGTTTTACAAATCACTCCATAAATTTTACCTTTATCCTGTTTATTTGACACAATTTAAAGGAACAGCATAACACATAAAATTGAGAATTCCACCTTTGGTAACTTAAAAAAAAAGCTTTACATTACGGAACTTATCAACTGGTGGCAACACAAAATACACAAACAAATCTATAAAAGTACACAGCTCACTTGGGTCTGTACTTCACATAATTTTTTTTTTTAAATGCCTTCATTCTTTGGCCGTACTTCACATATTTTTTTTTTTTTAAATGCCTTCATTCTTTGGCCGTACTTAACATAAACAATAAAAAAAATTTAACATGCCTTCATTTTTGGTCTGTACTTAACAATTTTTTTTTAACATGCCTTCATTTTTCTTTTTGATATAGCAGGCAGTAACAAGAGAAATAAAAAAGCTGTATAAAATTACAGTCCCCTCACCACAAAAATAATCTGTACAAAGTGTGCTGGTCATAATATTTTAAATAAGTTGTTTTATTTCAGGAATTCCATTCAAAAAGTGAAATATTCATTACACACAGACTGATATATTTCAAATGTTTATTTATTTTAATGTTGATGATTAAAACTGACAACCAATGACAACCCTAAATTCAGTATCTCAGAAAATTAGACTACTACTTGAGCTCAATAAAAATAAAGTATTTTTATAAATGTTGGCCAACTGAGATGTATGAACATGAAATGTACAATATGTACATCTTTCAATAGTTGGGGCTAAGGACCATGCTACCATGTTAATACTTTTCAGTTGGCCAACATCTATAAAAATCATTTTTTAATTGATCTCAAGTAATGTAATTTACTGATAATGAATTTGGAGTTTTCATTAGTTGTCAGTTATAATCATCAGCATTAAGATTATTTTTAAATATATCAGTCTGTGTGAATGAATATACAGTAATACTGTATAGAAGTTTTACTTTTTGAATGGAATTACTGAAATAAATAACTTTTTCACAATATTCTAATTTTATGCCCAGCACCGATTTGCATCTCCCCCCCAAAAAAGTGTTCCTCAGTTCTGTGTGAGCCCGTATCCTCCACTTCTATGTGGCACGTTTTAAATGTCCTGTGTGACCCTATGTCCTCCACCTCTTTGGGGTGCATTAAATGTCCAGTGTCCACTTCTTTGTGGTGCATTAAATGTCCAGTGTCCACTTCTTTGTGGTGCATTAAATGTCCAGTGTCCACTTCTTCGTGGTGCATTAAATGTCCAGTGTCCACTTCTTCGTGGTGCATTAAATGTCCAGTGTGAAAGCCCCACCTCCACTTCTTTGTGGCACATTTTTTCATTCAACCTTTATTTATACAGGCTAGCCTCGTTGAGCCACGGGGACTCATTTACAAGAGAGACCTGTCTCACTCACACCCAAGGTCATAGAGTCCCCATCAGTCTAACATGCATGTTTTTGGACTGTTGGAGGAAACTGGAGCCCCCGGAGAAAACCCACGCATGCACGGAGAGAACATGCAAACTTCACCCAGAAAGGCCCCCGGACCGGGATTTGAACCGGGGACCTGCTCGCTGAGAGGCAGCAGCTCTACCAGTTGTGTTAATTGTCCAGTGTGAGCCCATGTCCTCCTTTGCATGTTTTAAATGCTCTGCAGCATGAGTCCTTATAAAATCCTTTGTTGCTGCAGAATCTCCATTCATGATTCCATCTGCATTTGCAAAAAAACAAACAAAAACAAAAAGTAATTAGCAATATGCAAGGGCAACCTGGAAAATGCACAGTGTCTTGCTGGGATCTCCCTGATTAATAAATAAATAAATAAAAACATCCATCCCAGCAAATGTTGATAGGTGGCTTTGAGTTTTTGCCAATCACTTAGAACACTAGTTAACACACTAACACACATTTTTATTTATTAACCTTTATTTAAGCAGGCAAATCCCATAGAGATCACAGATCTTTTTTTCAAGGGAGGCCTGGACCTGAAGGCAGAACATGCATGTTTTGGATCTGTTGGAGGAAACCGGAGTACTCGGATAAAACCCACGCAAGCACGAGAAGAACATGCAAACTCCACAGAAACACTCCAGGTCCAACCGGGGATTGAACCCAGGACCTTCTTGATGTGAGACAATAGTGCTAACCACTGAGACATCGTGCTGCCAAATTTGAGTCAGAGTCAGAGAGAATTTATTGTCATTTGCACCGCATGTAGTACATGTGTTGAAAACGAGATTATGTACACAGGGTCCCAGTTACATCCAACAACAAATGCAAGAGAAAAACAATAATAACATCTAGGATTAACTAAGAGAGACATCAGCTAGTAATACACTAAGCCCTAATGTAGTAGAAAAACATCATTATAAACAGCAGCACGAACATGAGTCATTATGAGCAGATGGTCACAGATGAACGCAGCAACAAGAAACAGATCAGTATCAACATGATGTGACATTTTGCAGTGTTTATTCTTATTATTTATTTATTCATGAGTCTGACAGCCTCAGGGTAGAAGCTGTTCCTCAGTCTAGTGGTTCTACATTTGATGCTCCTCAACCTCCGTCCCGAGGGGAGTGGTGCAAAGAGTGAGTGTGCTGGGTGAGTGAGGTCTTTCATGATGCAGGTGGCTCTTTTTCTGCATCTGGAGGTGTAAATGTCTGTGATGGTGGGGAGACTGACTCCAACAGACTTCTGTGCAGCCTTCACCACTCTCTGTAGAGCTTTCCTCTCTGCAACTGTGCAGCCTCCATGCCACACGTTGATGCTGGAGCACAGGACGCTCTCCACTGCACACCTGTAGAACGAGGTGAGGACTGAGCTTCTCAGACCAGCTCGTCTCAGCCGTCTGAGGAAGTAGAGTCTTTGATGTCCTTTCTTGATCAGGCTGGTGGTGTTGTTGCTCCAGCTGAGGTTATCATTCAAGTGTACACCCAGGTACTTGTAGCTGGAGACCACCTCCACCGCAGATCCACCTATATACAGTGGGGTGTGGGTGTGTTTGTTCCTTCTGAAGTCCACAATCATCTCCTTCGTCTTCTTCACATTCATGTGAAGGTTGTTCTCTTTGCACCAGCTCTCCAGATGTTCCACCTCCTGTCTGTAGCTGGATTCATCATTATCTGTGATGCATCCCACCACAGCTGTATCATCTGCAAACTTAACAATATGACAGCCTGGATGTGTGGCTGTACAATCATATGTGAGCAGAGTGAACAGAAGAGGGCTCAGCACACATCCTTGAGGAGAGCCAGTGCTGAGGGTGATGGTGGAGGAGGAGAAGTTGTGGATCTTCACGGACTGTGGTCTGTTTGTTAAGAAGTCTAGTACCCAGTTACAGATGGAGGGGCTTAGTCCAAGTGTGGATAGTTTGTCTATCAGAGTTTGGGGGATCATGGTGTTGAAGGCAGATGTGAAGTCCACAAAGAGCAGACGCACGTATGAGTCCTTCTGATCCAGGTGGGTGAGAGCAGTGTGGACCACAGAGGAGATGGCGTCCTCTGTTGATCGGTTCTTGCGGTATGCATATTGATGAGGGTCCTCGCTGATGTTGACGGTTGTCTTGATGTGGGACATGACCAGTTTCTCAAAACATTTAGCGACTATCGGGGTGAGAGCCACCGGTCTATAGTCATTCAGACCAGTCACTGTGGAGCTTTTTGGGACTGGGATGATGGTGGCAGTCTTCAGGCAGGTGGGAACTGACTCCACATCAGCACATCAGTTAAAAAATTGCTGCAAAACGCACTCGAGTTGCCAAACATTTTCATATCTATGAGGTGCCATTAGCAAAGTTACAAAAATCAACAGCAATATTTTAGTTTAGAGAAAACATTTTTTTCCAGTCAAATTTTAACCATGTTATTAATACACGTCGTTCTAAATTAAATATTTAATTTGATAGCTAAATATTTAGTTTACAAAACTAAATACTGAACTTGCAAGTAAAATATTTAGTTCAGATGGTTAGTGGGTGGGTGAGCGTGTGTTGATACATACCTATCAAGAAATTTGTAGACAAAGTCCTTGGTGTGCTTTCCTCCAATTCTGGAAATTTGCAGAACCTGTTGGAATAAATCCATGATACAGTTCACTGACACTTCCAAGTGTTTGGTTGTACGGTACTGCGTTATGCTCGGCTTTCCTCCAGACTTGTAAAACCTACCAGGGTAGCAAATTTGGAGTCACGAGGTGCTCCTCTCTCACAAAATCCTCCATGGTCTCTATCCTTTTTGGCACAGCTGAAGAGGTGGGATGTATACGGTGTAGGCGATCGCCGAGGTCAAAGAAGTTGAATACGCTGAAACACTGGGGGGAAAAATAAAACAAAAACACACATTTCTTGATTACAATGTTATCTCTCCAACAGCAAGGTGGCTGGTTGATCATTTTTTTCCAGTCATATTTTAACCATGTTATTAATACACGTCGTTCTAAATTAAATATTTAATTTGATAGCTAAATATTTAGTTTACAAAACTAAATACTGAACTTGCAAGTAAAATATTTAGTTCAGATGGTTAGTGGGTGGGTGAGCGTGTGTTGATACATACCTATCAAGAAATTTGTAGACAAAGTCCTTGGTGTGCTTTCCTCCAATTCTGGAAATTTGCAGAACCTGTTGGAATAAATCCATGATATAGTTCACTGACACTTCAAAGTGTTTGGTTGTACAGTACAGTACTGCGTTATGCTCGGCTTTCCTCCAGACTTGTAAAACCTACCAGGGTAGCAAATTTGGAGTCACGAGGTGCTCCTCTCTCACAAAATCCTCCATGGTCTCTATCCTTTTTGGCACAGGGTGGGAGAGGGATGTAGGGCTAGGCGATCGCCGAGGTCAATGAAGAAGTTGAATACGCTGAAACACTGGGGGGAAAAATAAAACAAAAACACACATGTCTTGATTACAATCTCTCCAACAGCAAGGTGGCTGTGGTTGATCATTTTTTTCCAAGTGTCTCACTGCTAACTGTTCAATACTTACCATCCTGAGGCAATGGGAATGCCCATCTTCCAATTTCTGATCTGGAAGTGGCATCGGTTTTCCATGAAAAAAATAATAAAATAAATTTTATTTTGCAAGGCCTGATAAAATAAACAATGGTTTAAAGTGTAATGTATACCGGTACTCACTGGGCGTTGACAGGTCCTTGGGTTGAGGCGCTGCACTTGCTGAGGACAAAAACAAAAGATTATTCAGCGATGCAAAATAATTAAGATGAAGCAAAAAGGTGCATTACCTGTGAAATGTCCTCTAGGACCAACGCTCCACAAATTTATTTATATATATATATATATATATATATATATATATATATATATATATATATATATATATATATAAAGAAAAAAACACAGTTGTTTATAAACACAACTGGAGCGACAGAGATATTAGTCAGAATGTAGTTTACAGTACAGTACAGTACTCATCTAATTTTGCCTAGTCAAAGTAAAATTAGATAGAAGGAGACATTTTAAAGCTTTTTTTAATTTCATATTTACTCATTCATTTGTAACTGAAAAGCTTTGGTCTGAATTCAGGTCATCTGGACAGTTTTTTTCCTTCTATTTTTTAATGCTGAAACGTTTCACCTTCCAGCTGACCCCCGCCCAGTGTACACACACAAAAGGAAGAAAAAAAAGACACGGCATATTACCTAGTCATTCAGGAACGCGATGGCGTTGTAACACGCGGAGGAAGTAAGCACTGTAGTGAATACAGTTTTCCAAAAATGCTGCCCAAGCTGTACAGCAACGCTGGCCGCTCAGCACATGCGTGTTAATGGAGACGCGTGCAGGCCTCGATAGTCTCAAAGCAAAACAAAGAAACAAACAAAACTTGTAGCATACGGCTTACTTGGATAGAATTTATTTTCTAAACTGTACTGTTCGATTTTCCTTTACATCGTCTGCCGCAGTCGTAGACACAAGTTAGCTTACGTTAGCACAATGTAGCTTAGCTGTTAGCTACATGTACGTCGTGACCACAGAATTCAAGAGAACAAAGCTATAAAACAGAACTAATTACCTTCAACTTCTGAATGGATTGCAGCAAGTTTAGGGCAGGAGTTCCGTGACAAATGGACTGAACACAGTTTAGCTCCGTGATCACCGCAGCACAGACAGTAAACAACAACGGTTGAGATTCAAGCCAGGGCGGTTCAACAAGAGAGGCGTTGACTGGTTGGAACAGATCACGTGATACCTCCGCCAATCCAATCATAACGCTCGAGTTCCGAAGTTCTTCTTCTTGTTTTTTAATGGAAGAAAGCAAAAAAACACAAGTACTGCCACCTACTGAAATGAATGTGTGACCGCGACGTCGTGGAATAAATGAGGTTTCTTGTAAATGAGTCGATCGAATGAGATATAACCTGCCTAAAGGTTGAATGAATGAATAACAACAACAAACAACAACAATAATTATATTCTTCAAATAAATAATATACATTTGTAAAAAAGAAAAAAAGAATTGAGGAAATGCATTAAAATGTTATTAAAAAACAACAATCTTAATAAATCAATTGTCTAACTGCAAATTTATGGTCCTAAAAGTTTAACTCTGTGAACCAGGTCCAGATAACGTCCAAAACTGACGTTCATACGACGTACAAATGCGGTCATAGTTAGACGTCCTAATTAGACCTTGTTTGCACGTCGGGGCGACGTCTAGAATTGGACTCTCAAACGACGGACAAGTCTAATTTGTAAAAAAAGAAAAAAAAATTGAGGAAATGCATTAAAATGTTATTAAAAAACAACATTCTTATTAAATCAATTGTCTAACTGCACTTTTATAGTCCTAAAAGTTTAACTATGTGAACATGGTCCAGATCACCTCCAAAACTGACGTTCATACGACGTACAAATGCGGTCATATTTAGACGTCAAAAATAGACCTTGTTTGCACGTCGGGGCGACGTCTAGAATTGGTCTTCGACCAACGGGCTCTATATAGACGTCACCTCGACGTCCCCTGGACGTCTACTGTTTAGTGGGCTGTACCTGTGCCAGTCTGTGGAGATTGCTAGGGAGAATGGGATTGTGATGCTCACTTTGCCACCCCATACTGTACATCCCATAAAATGCAGCCCTTGGATGTGTCAGTCTATGGACCATTCAAGACATATTACAACAAGGCCATGGACAGTTGGATGCGAACCCACCCTGGACAAATTGCTTCCATTTATGCCATGAGATTGTGCATGAGACCTTCCTGTCAGCAATGACACCAAGAAACATCCTGTCTGGATTCAGGTCCACTGGAATCTTTCCTTTCAACCGAGATATCTTCCCACAGGAAGCCTATGCACCATCCATGGTCACAGACAGACCCAACCCTGACGAGCTATCTGACCAGCCATCTACTTCAGCTGACCTACCAGCACCAGCACCTAACATCACAGGGCCTGAGTCATCATCACTTTCTGGTAGTTCTGTCTCTCCCAGCCATCCAGGATACATATCTCCAATAGAAGTAATGCCATTCCCAAAGGTGACGGCAACAAAACCTAAAAGGAAACGTACAAAGATGAAGACACAAATCTTGACTGACACACCTGAGAAGTTGTTGTTGGAACAAGTCAAAAAGAAAAAGAAAAGAAGAAGGCTGGAGAACTTCTCAAGAAACAGGGTGCAAAAAAGTAGGGATATGGCTCATCTTACACCAGTCCTATGCTCAACTTACCCCATTAAGGGGGTAAGTTGTGCCACAAGACCACTTTTTTTTAGACATGCTTTATTATTTGAACAGTTATGTTTCACACCCATTCTGTTGTTTGAAGAGATGCACAACAACCTGAAATATATGCAGATATATTAGTTGGCAACAAAACTATGATTGCCTTGATGTAGTGATCCTAAATATGAAAAATGGCTCATCTTACCCGTCTCCCCTAAGCGACGTCTTTCTTCCAAATCTTCCTTTGGCAACATCTCAGCAAAACTGATGCCTTCACTTTTGCACGTTGTCGAATCCTTGCTTCTTCTCCACAACTCCTCCTTCACTCTTCTTTGTGTAAACATGATGACGAGCTGTCTGGTTCGATTTTCTTCTTTCTTTCCCAGTCTGTGCACAACGTCCACAGCATCCTCCATCTTCGCGCTGAGATCTGGAACAATCTTTTGTAGAATGTTAATGGTCGTCTCTCTGATGTTTTCCTCCTTCTTCTCTAACCCCTCTCAGCCGGAGACACCATTGCATCTTGTAACGCTCTTGTTCTCTTATTTTTTCCTTTATCTCGTTTTCTTTCAATAAAAGTCCATTAGCTGCCTCCAGTTTCGCCACCTTTTGTTTGCATTCTTTTAACTCCTCTGAGTTAAGTTGCACCACTTTAGCAAGGTTAGCTAACATGGTGCTAGCTTGATGGTTTTGCTCTCTAATGTCCTCTAATTGTGTCTCCATTCCATTTACTTTTGTCTGCAAACTCAGTATTGCATCAAAAATAGTATTGTTGGATACTTGCACCTCTGTGCCGTCATCTGTTGGTTTAGATTTCTTACCATTTGATTGTTTAATCGGAGTTGGCAGATTCGAGGTCTCTCGGTCACGTTTGGTTAGCGTGGTCATTTGGGCTTCAGAGTAGTCATGTTCCATTGGCATCTGCAGCTGTTTAGGCTTTAAGTTTAAAGATGTCCGGGATTTTGAATTCTTGGATAACTTCTGGGCATCCATCATTGAATATTGGGTGGAAATAAGTAGTTAGTTCGCCAAAAAGTTGGTCTTGTGCGAAGCTCTCAGAAACGCAGCCTCTCAGTCCGCCATCTTGGTACCTCCCCCTTCTTCTTGAACATTCTTTGGTAGAACATCTTGTGTGTTTAGAGTCCTTGTGTTGCTTCATGACCCACCTTCTCTTCAGATCCAGTTCATGAACAGATGTTCTGACATTTTCCATCAGAATTATCTGATATAATTCAGAATTCATTGTTCCATCAATGATGGCAAGCTGGCCTGGTCCAGATGCAGTGAAACAGACCCAAACCATGATACTACCACCACCATGTTTCACAGATGTATCATGTTCTTCTGCAGGAATAAAGAGTTTTCATTTCTCCAAACACAACTCGTTTCATTTAAAGACCGTGTAAAGTGAAATTAAATTTGTGTTTTTATTTTGTCACACGGCATAAATATGTGTTATTAATCACCCATATAAATCTGACTGATTAAAAACATTGATTTCCTTATAAAATTAAGTCTCAAAAATCATGAAAAAACTTGATTTTGCCTTGCTCTAGAACGCTGGGGGCGTGTCGCACGTGGGCGTGATTTCAGCGCTGTACTGCGCCATGTCCAGCCCCCTTCAGAGCTGAGCTGTGTGGGGAGGCATACGGGGGAAGCAGAGATCCACCTGCTCTGTTTTTATCTGAGTTCTGGCTTCCAGCAGCTCCTTTTTCCAAGAGTTACGCTGTTTTTAGTGCACTAACAACTCTGGTTATGTTTTTAAAGTTGAGGACACATAACTCCGCTGTTATAATCAGCGCTATTTTAGAAGATGAGCGGACTCGCGGTCCGAACCGGTCACATCGCATGCGGGGTCTGATCGCCTCTCACTCACACACACACACACGCGCGCGCGCGCGACCCGGTCACATGCATGCGGGGTCTGATCGCCACACACACGCGCGCGCGCGCGGGCGGAGGTGCGCGGAGGTGCAGGTGGCATGTGGTCGCTCCAGCAGCACGCCAGTACTGGAGGGAGACGGTCGGTAGCGAGTGAACGGCTCCACCGAAGAACGCATTTATAACGGCTGGAGCTGCAGGGGGTGGGGCTTGTGACCGCGTGACGAAACGCGGTCACATTTAAACCACGCCTAAAAAATCCTGAAAGAGAAATGTGTTTATACACAGTTTGATCTATAACTCCAAAATTAATTGAGCTACAATTTTGAGACTTTTTACTCATTTACAAGATTACAATTACGACATTTATAATGTTTATTGAAGAAAATGTTGAAATTCACTTTACACGGTCTTTAAACCAAAAAGTTCTATTTTGGTCTCATCGTCCACAAAACATTCTTCAACATTCTTCTGGTTTGTCAACGTGATCTTTATCAAACTGCTGACGAGCAGCAATGTTCTTGTTGGAGAGCAGTGGTTTCTCCTTCAACCCTGCCATGAACCATTGATGTTCAGTGTCTCCTGATGGTGGACTCATGAACATCATCATCAGTCAATGTGAGAGAGACCTTCAGTTGTTAGGAAGTTACTCTGGGCTCCTCTGTGACCTTGATGACTATTCCACACCTTTGAGTGATGTTTGTTGGTCCACCACTCCTGGAGAGGGTAACAATGGTCTTGATGTTCCTCCATTTGTTCACAATCTGATGTGGATTGGTGGAGTCCAAACTCTTTCCAGATGTTTTGTAACCTCTTCCAGCCTGATGAGCATCAACAACTGTTTTTCTGAGCTCCTCAGAAATCTCCTTTGTTCCTGACATGATCCACTTCCACAAACATGTTGTGAAGATCAGACTTTGATATATCCTGTTCTTTAAATCAAACAGGTCCACTCACACCTGATCATCATCCATTGATTGAAAACACCTGACTCTAATCTCACCTTCAGATTAATTGATAATCCTAGAGGTTCACATACTTTTACCAGCACTTTGGTGTGGACTTGTTCCTGTTTAAAGTGCTTTATAAATAAAATGGTATGGTATGGTACCATATGTAATATTGGATCATTTAAACTCAAGAAATAAATGACCAAGTATAATATTTTGTCTCGTTTGTTTAACTGGGTTCTCTTGATCTACTTTTAGGACTTGTGTGAAAATCTGATGGTGTTTAGGTCATTTATACAGAAAATTCTAAAGGATTCACAAACTTCCAAGCACCACTAAACTCTGATTCATGACTCAAAGAATGAGAATATGGATAAAAGTGATCAGAGAGTTTTCTCCACAGTGTGGCTGGACTCTTTCTGAAAGATATGTGAACAATTCAGTTATTCGGGAGTAGAACCAGGGCTCCTCCACAGAGAAACCACTTTAGATGATTCAGGGTGTGACCCCTGGATGCCTTCTGGGCATGTCCAACTGGGAGGGGACTACGGGCAAGACCTGGGACACAGTGAAGAGTCCGTGTCTCTCAGCTAGACTGGAACACTGTGGGTGTCCCTTGCAGAAGAGGCGACTGTGGAAAGAGACGAGTGGGCTTCCATGCTCAAGCTGCTCCCCCTGCGACTCAACTCTGAAACAATCGGATGATAATGGATGGAAAACCTTGCGATCCTTCTGTCCTTTGTTAAATGTAGATTGTCAGATCATTCTGAGGAGCACAGTGATGTGTATATACTAACCTGCTACAATTGTTATTCCTTACTTATTTGATCTTAACCTTTATTTTTATTAAAATATATATTGCCATGCCCATGTCACAGGTAGATACCAAGATGGTGTCAAGAGTTAATATGCAAAGTTTAAGCAGATACAGTAGTCCCTCGGTACTTCGCGGTTCAACTTTTTCGGTTAGCAACATAAGAATACACGAAACATGATTATCAACTTGAACTTGAACCAACAACTTTGATCGGGACGGTAAGGGACTAAAAGTTAACGGGAGTGGAAACTAACCAATAGGTCAAAAAACAAATGGCAAAAAAATTGAAATACTTCGGACAGGTGCCGTCATTTTGTAGTTCTATTTCATCCCTACTGACCGCCAGAGGGCGGTGCTTAACAGCACTGGATATCGCATCTTGCGCATGCGCAGGTCGAGAATTTATACCAACATGGTCACGTGTGACCCCCGGGGATACCGGTGAGTCTATATAGGCACGTGACACCGGTAGCCCAGTCTCTTTTCATCTTCTCGCATGCAGGTTGCTTCGGTGGTAAGACTGTTAGCTTGTCGCTGTTAGCCTCGCGACTGCGGTCGGAGCTGTGAGGATTTTCTCACCCTCCAGAGGCTGCGCGAGCTCTACCTTATCACAACTTTGACCTACGATTGGTGAGTTGTTTCTTTCTTGCTTTCATCGACGGGACGGTGGCGCGTTCGCTTCCGCGTCGATTTTTTTCTGTGATGACACGGCGTTAAGCCAACCTCCGTGTTCGGCTTGCCTGTGTATCAGCAGTTTTTCAGGCTTGCTTTTGGTATTGTCTGATTGCAGCCGTGTTTAGGCTGCTGTTTCATATTGTTTAATTGCAACCGTTTTTCAGGCTTGCTTAGACATTGTTTAATTCAGCCATTTCAGGCTTACTTTTGATATTGCTTGATTACAGCCGTGTTTCGGCTGCTTTTTCATATTGTTTAATTGCAACCGTTTTCAGGCTTGCTTTAACATTGTTTAATTCAGCCATTACGGGCTTATTTTTTTTATATTGCTTGATTGCAGTCATTTTAGGCTGTTTTTCATATTGTTTAATTGCAACCGTTTTTGGGCTTGCTTTGACATTGATTAATCCAAATTGCGACCGTTAGGCCTGCTTTTGCTTATTTAATTGCAGCCATTTTTCAGGCCTGCTCCTGAATTGTTTCATTGCAGCCGTTCTCGGGTCTGCTTCTGAATTGTTTACTTGCAGCCGTTAGGCTTGCTTCTGAATTATTTAATTGCAGCCGTTAGGCCTCAGGCTTCATGCTGTTATGCAACTGTATTCGACTTGCCTCATTCGGTTGCTTCCGTCCTACGGCCTATTCGGGAACTCCTGGTGGCGTTCTCTGCTTCACCGGTTCCCTGACCCGTTCACCCTTGATACTGTTGTGCAGCTGTGCTCGGCTTGCCTCATTCAGTTGCTTCCGTCCTACGGGCTATTCAGGAACTCCTGGTGGCGTTCTTTGCTTCACCGGTTCCCTGACCCGTTCACCCTTGACACTGTTGTGCAGCTGTGCTCGGCTTGCCTCGGTTTGCTTCCGTCCTTCGGGCTATTCGGAAACTCCTGGGGCGTTCTCTGCCTGGTGGCGTTTCTCTGCTTTACCGGTTTTGTCTGCTCGACCTGGTTCCTGTCCGGTTCGCCCGACTGGTGTCTAGCGTGGCGATCTCAGCTCGACCTAACCCTGTTCTGTGAACGTGCGATGGTGAACGCACCGGTCTGCGGGATTTGTTGACCCCTCTCCGGTTGGGGGATGGGCATATTCTGTGTCCCGCTTGGGACCAGATCACCTGAAGGTGTCCTTGGCTGATTTTCGGGATGCTTTGAATCTGGCTTGCGTGTGTCGGCTGCCAGTTCACGTATCTTTTCCTGCTCTGTCTGAAGCGGAAGGTTCGATAGTGGGTGCTTGAGGACTGCACTCACTCGGTCGCGTCTGACTGCTCCACGGAGCCAGCCTGATGCTTCCAATGTTTTTTCTTTCAGCGTCCTACTACTGGGTCGTCCCTTCTGGTTCCCCATCTGCCCTCTGCATGGAAGGGGTTCCTGCCTGTTGGACGGACCCTGCAGCCTTTCCACGGTTGACCTCTGATGGCAGGGCCTTGACAGTAATGCAGGATGCGACCAAGTTTGGCTTGGGTCGTGCCCTCTGTTGAGTCTACCATAGCATCCCTCATCCGGATGAGGTTCTGGGAGCTGATGCTAGGTGTCCTTGACCTCAGTGTCGTTTGACTGATGGTCTGCTTTGCGGTAATTCCTTGTCGTTTTATTACTGGTCTCAGCCTCTCTAGAGGGCTTGGCGATTGATGCGCCTACCCATCGTTGATGGACGCATCTCTTCATACGTTTGCGCTTTTGTCAAGGGAATTTGGCCGTGCCCTGTCTACCCTTGTCCAGGCACGACACCAGGTCTGGCTGGCGCAAGTTCCTCTTACCGAGGCCTGTAATGGGACCTTGTTGAGTTTTCCTGTGTCCCTAGGGGGTTGTTGGCTCTGTTGCGCCTTCGGCTCTGGAACGGTCAGCCCAGGCTTCCCATACCAGGCAACGGTTGGGCGGCCTTCATCGCAGACGATTGCGACGCCTTGTCCGGCACCGTCTATGCCTTCTGTCGGGCAACCATGGCCTACTGCGGGACCTTCCTCTGGCTAGTGGGATGTTTCTGGGAGTCTGGCTCACGTCACTTATCAGCCTTGGCAGTCCACTTGTGACCTTCCCACCCTCTTTGGGCAGGGGTCTCGGAACTGTTACGGAGCTGGCGATGGGACGTTTTGCCCTGGACCAGCTCGGTCGTTGGACTGCTCTCGTTCCCGATCCATGGGTCGTGTCTACACTGACTCAGGGTCGCACGCTACTGTTCCACTGTCACCCTCCCATTCCTGGTCAAGCCTGTGTGATCGTGATTCACGTACGGGTGACGGTTCAGGCTCTGAACCGCGAGATGGACTCCTTGCTGGCCGGGGGCGCTATATTGCTTGTCGACCCCCTGCAGGATCCGGGGTTTTTTACTCAGGTGGCGGACTCCGCCCTGTTTAGACCTGAGGGGTCTCAACGTGTTTTTTTTTTACAGGCTATCCCTTCGCATGCTGGGCATCAGGGATGGGCATGGGGCGATCTTCCCAGGCGACTGGTTCGCCTTGGTCGATTTGAAGGATGCTTACTTTCATGCTCTGTTCCCCCGTGTATTCACGCGGTGCGTGGCTGCGGCCCTGCGTCCCCTACAGGCCAAGGGACTGATGGCCCGGCCTTACCTGGATTGTTGGGTCATCTGTGTGCCCACAGGGACTCGGGTAGCGGCGGACGCGCACACATTGCTCCGACGCGTAGACCTTTAGAGCTTTGTGTGCACTGGCTGAAGACCAACTTGGTTCCGTCTCACGAGGTCGCGTTCCTTGGGGTCACATTGGACTCCCTCACTATGACTGCTCGCCCATCACCCTAGTGTGTCGGGGGCATTCTACAAACGCTGCCCTCCTTTCTACCTGGCTGTGCACCCCCTCCCTTGTTGCTTACCTTACTTGGTTAAGTAAGCTGACTGCTGCTCATGTCACCTATCGGGGGCGGCACGGTCAATGACATTGCTGTGACTGACCCAGGTGCTCTTTCCCTGGGTTGTACCTTTTTTTGACGGCTTGGGGGTGGCCCGCTTTCCAGGCGTTGGAATGTGCTGGCCGATAATTCTGTCGGGAACGCCTTCCCCCGAGGGTGTGGAGGCCCCGCCTGGAGGTGGTGGCGGTCGTTTGGGAGACTTACGGCAGGGCGACTATGGCCCTGTTTGCGTCCCGGGCGATGACGCAGTGCCCTGCTTGGTTCTCTGTGGCGGACGGTGCCTGTCCTCTGGGTCAGGACGCTCTGGCTCACGACTGGCCGTGGGTCCTGCTTTATGCTTTTCCGCCGCTTTCCCCGATAGGCCCTACTCTCCTGAGAGTCCTTCAGTGGGGATGTCTGGTTCTTCTGGTAGCCCCCTTATGGCCGGGGAGGTTCTGGTTTCCACTGCTGCACAGTCTGTTGCAGCTCTCTGATACCTCTTCCCTACAGGACAGGCCTCCTGTCGCAGCTAGGGGGTCGGATCCTGCACTCCAATCCTGGTTGCTTCCGGATCTGGTTTGGCCGCTACAAGGCCCGGCATCTCGTTCTCGGAGTATGCTGGCGCCGTCTGGCATACAATGACTGCCGCATGGGTCCCTTCCACACGGTTTCTGTGCGCTCGTATGTGGGAGGTTTTTTGGTGTCATGTTGGACATGGAGATCCTGTTATTTTGACCTTCCTTCAGGCATTGCTCTCTCGGGCCGGTCTCCGTCCATTTGAGAGTTTATGTGGCCACCATCTCTTGTTGGCGTGCGGCTATGGATTGTGTGATGATGGGCCGTCACAAGGACGTTTCTGTGTTTCTATGGGCGCCCGGCGCTTGCGCCCTCCCTTGCGCCCTGTCGTGCCTGTGTGGGACCTCTCTCTCGTCCTCGCTGCGTTGCGTTCTCCCCCGTTTGAGCCATTGGCGGCTATGGGCCTTGAGTTCTTGTCTGGACAGACTGCTTTTCTCCTTGCCATTGCTTTGGAAAAGCGGGTGGGTGACCTGAACATGTGTCTGTTCATGAGTCTTGTTGCCGCTAGAACCCGGCTCTGGCGTTACTATCTGACCTGTCGTGGGAATTCTTCCTATGGTGGCCTCGTCTGCGTGCCACTCTATGCCCATTCAGCTTGCTTGCTTTGCTGCTGACGGGCCTGATGAGCCTCTCTGCCTGTTCGGGCTCTGGACGCATATGTCAGTCTCACAGCTTCTGTGCAGCGGTCTGACAGTCTGTTTGTTTGTTACGCAAGGCCCCGCTGAGGGCAGGCCCTTTCCAGACAGCGTCTTCCACGTTGGATTGTGGATGTGGTGGGACAGGCGTCTGTTTTACGGGGTCGCCAACCTCCTGCTGAGTGGTGCCGTTCCACCGAGGGCATTGGTGCGCCATGGGCCGCTGTGTGTCTCTTGGAGGCTATATGTGCTGCAGCCTCCTGGTCATCCGTACACCTTTGCTAGGTTTTACGGAGTTAACCTGGCTGCCTTTCACCCACTGGGGGGAATCCTGTCCCAGCGTTCATCTTTCCAGTGGGATGGGCACTTGTTTGTTGGATTGTTTGATTCCTCGGGACTCTGCTGGTATTAGTCATCCAGTGCTGTTAAGCACCGCCCTCTGGCGGTCAGTAGGGATGAAATAGAACGAAAGTTACGACTGTAACTACGGTTCTATGAATCCCGGATGACCGCCAGAGAATCCGGTCCCTCGGAATCTTCGTGTTTCGCGAGAAGATTTAAAGGGACTGAGCTACCGGTGTCACGTGCCTATATAGACTCACCGGTATCCCCGGGGGTCACACGTGACCATGTTGGTATAAATTCTCGACCTGCGCATGCGCAAGGTGCGATATCCAGTGCTGTTAAGCACCGCCCTCTGGCGGTCATCCGGGATTCATAGAACCGTAGTTACAGTCGTAACTTTCGTTTTCTTTCAAGAAGCCTATACTGTAACACAAAAGAACTACACGGCCCAGAAGCCAACAGTGCTTCCAGCTGCTGCTTTCTGCTGAAACTCAAACAAGAGCAATGGACGGAGCAAACACGAGCAGAGAAACTGATGTGGCAAAAATAGTTTTTTAACTCAGCTGTAACGATCTGTGTTAAACTCTCAGAAGTGTCAGGAAAGTCCAAATAATCCTGAAGCTGAACTCATCCTTCAAGTTGAATCTTCACTGGTGAGTACCCATATAAAATGTTGCAGTACTGTACAGTACATACATATTGTGATAAAGGTCATTATTTTCCATAATGTAATTATAAAAATGAAACTTTCATATATTTTAGATTCATTGCACACCAACTGAAATATTTCAGGTCTTTTATTGTTTTAATACTGGATGATTTTGGCATACAGCTCATGAAAACCCAAAATTCATGTCTCAAAAAATTAGCATTTCATGAAAAGGTTCTCTAAACGAGCTATTAACCTAATCATCTGAATCAACGAATTAACTCTAAACACCTGCAAATGATTCCTGAGGCTTTTAAAAACTCCCAGCCTGGTTCATTACTCAAAACCGCAATCATGGGTAAGACTGCCGGCCTGACTGCTGTCCAGAAGGCCATCATTGACACCCTCAAGCAAGAGGGTAAGACACAGAAAGAAATTTCTGAATGAATAGGCTGTTCCCAGAGTGCTGTATCAAGGCACCTCAGTGGGAAGTCTGTGGGAAGGGAAAAGTGTGGCAGAAAACGCTGCACAACGAGAAGAGGTGACCGGACCCTGAAGAAGATTGTGGAGAAGGGCCGATTCCAGACCTTGGGGGACCTGCGGAAGCAGTGGACTGAGTCTGGAGTAGAAACATCCAGAGCCACCGTGCACAGGCGTGTGCAGGAAATGGGCTACAGGTGCCGCATTCCCCAGGTCAAGCCAATTTTGAACCAGAAACGGCGGCAGAAGCGCCTGACCTGGGCTACAGAGAAGCAGTACTGGACTGTTGCTCAGTGGTCCAAAGTACTTTTTTCGGATGAAAGCAAAGTTTGCATGTCATTCGGAAATCAAGGTGCCAGAGTCTGGAGGAAGACTGGGGAGAAGGAAATGCCAAAATGCCAGAAGTCCAGTGTCAAGTACCCACAGTCAGTGATGGTCTGGGGTGCCATGTCAGCTGCTGGTGTTGGTCCACTGTGTTTTATCAAGGGCAGGGTCAATGCAGCTATCAGGAGATTTTGGAGCACTTCATGCTTCCATCTGCTGAAAAGCTTTATGGAGATGAAGATTTCATTTTTCAGCACGACCTGGCACCTGCTCACAGTGCCAAAACCACTGGTAAATGGTTTACTGACCATGGTATTACTGTGCTCAATTGGCCTGCCAACTCTCCTGACCTGAACCCCATAGAGAATCTGTGGGATATTGTGAAGAGAAAGTTGAGAGACGCAAGACCCAACACTCTGGATGAGCTTAAGGCCGCTATCGAAGCATCCTGGGCCTCCATAACACCTCAGCAGTGCCACAGGCTGATTGCCTCCATGCCACGCCGCATTGAAGCAGTCATTTCTGCAAAAGGATTCCCAACCAAGTATTGAGTGCATAACTGAACATAATTATTTGAAGGTTGACTTTTTTTGTATTAAAAACACTTCTTTTATTGGTCGGATGAAATATGCTAATTTTGGGTTTTCATGATCTGTATGCTAAATCATCAGTATTAAAACAATAAAAGACCTGAAATATTTCAGTTGGTGTGCAATGAATCTAAAATATATGAAAGTTTAATTTTTATCCTTAAATTATGGGAAATAATGACCTTTATCACAATATGCTAATTTTTTTAGAAGGACCTGTACATGTATGTTGTTAAATTTACATAGGTTTACGAGTTTAGAACATTGCAAGAGTGAAGACTTAAAATATATAAATACTCAAATAAATACTGTAGAGCGTTCCTACTTCACAGATTTACATCTATCACGGGGGTGTCTGGAATGTAACCCCCGCTATAAGTGAGAGACTACTGTATTTCTAGACTGTAGTTAGTGAGCAACCAATCACGACATGACAAGACCGAGTTGCTGACCGAGACAAAACAAGCTTAAGATGAGAACTGAAAAAAACATTTCCAATACCTAAAAATGACATCACTTACAGATTTATTAGCATTTGTCTTCCTCTATGCCATACATGATAAATCATTTAAGTCTTTGCAAAATTAAAGTTCTCAGAAATGTACATCTTCATTTTCTCTAGGAAAACGTCCTTTCCTGCAGAAACAGCTCATCTCCCAGAAATCAAAAGGGTCAAATTTGTCAGAGGCAAGTTTGACTCTCCGAACATGTCCGAACATGTCAAAGTAAAAAACAAGGAGGGGAGGCGTGAAACATTAGGCTCTGAATTAATACAACAACTTGGCAAATGTTATATACAAACAGGAAGTGCAGAGGAGAGTACGTTCTGTGCTTCCAAGGGGACAGATCAGTGAGCTCCACTGTTCCATAATGCTGTTAAAACAGGACCAACTGCAGAACATGATCAAATTTAAAATAATATTTTGGGATGTGAGGGGCAGCTTTGTTCGGTTTTATACAGTTGCCAAAAGAAAATGTTTAGTTTCAGAGCTGCTTCAGAAATTAAACAGATTCAGACTGCCCTTTGACCCTGCTCTGAGAACAAACAAACATTTTATTTCTATGTTACATGTGTGTTGGAGTAATGTACACATATTCTTTGTTAATTTACAAGATTCCCTGATGGCCAGCGCAGACAGGAACGTTTGGGAGAGGCTCGTCCATCTTTACATACAGTGGGGACCAGCAGTGGGGAGAGAAGAGTGCAGCGCCACGAGTGGTCCATTAGGGGGCGCACTGAGTGTCTGATCAACCCCAGTCAGAGACAGTAACAGGATGGAGGGAGCGGGGGTCCACATAGTCACATTCGTCCTCACTGGGGGGCAGAACAGTTTATTTGCTTGCTGGATAGTGTTTATAATCTCTTCATCTCCCCCTCCCCAGACGGAGGCGAGTGGATGATGACGGAGATCTGAGTGGCCCACATCACTCCGGACAGGGGGGACGGATGACTTCGTTCACTCTGAGGAGAGAAACACTCGTTTAGAAATAGAATAGAAAGACAACACTTCTGCGATGCAGTCGGGTCCAACGTGTTCTGCATCTGCTGTAAATCATCCATCAAGTCGACCACATCTGGCCACTTGATCAGGAGCTTTCATACAAACAGCTGTTGTGTTTAAATGTTGGTGACAGGAGCAGACAAAAACACTGACGTACAGTCACAGCAGAGACCTCGTAGCAGTCCTACGCTCAACACACGGCAACAACAAGAGCGGCACATACACCTGTCAGTGTAAACACCACCAGAAACTTTGTTGTCGTGGCAACAGGACTCAAATCATGACAGATTGTTGCTCTTGGCGACGTTTACGTTTAATAAAAATGCTCTCTGAAAAGTGCAAACAACTGCTTTTAACAACACAAATCATCTTCAAGTAACAATGACTTACGTGAGGTTTCAATGTATTTTAACTTAAACAACGTAAAACATGTGACCCAGAGTACTGTCCCACAACCACAACAAGAGACAAAGAAGACAACACTGAACAGACACATTTCAGTCAATTAATTTGCAATATATTTTGAATACTCAATATCACAATCTAAAAGGAAGAAGTTCCACAGAGCTGGTTTTAGGACTCCCAGCGTTCTAAATAACTTTTGAGTAGGAGCTGGAGTCATTTCCCAGCATCAACACAGAGATGTTCTGTGCAGTGAAAATGTTTGTGAACACAGACTGTTTAAACTCTGATTAACATGTCTTACTAGCATTAGCATCAGAAGCATTTGTAATGGGGGGGAGACTCACTGGTGGGGGGGTCTGGGGATACTCCGCCATAAATTTTTGAATAAAGTCGATGCCATTTCCTGCATTCTGGTGTATTTTAACTGGTTCCTAAGCATCTATGTTTACCTGCACAAGTAAACACTTGATTCAATAACTAATTTAGAGAGCAACAAGTAGCAGCCTGACCAACAGCTCTCCTTGTGTGAATAGAGCACACTCCACTTCTCTCACGCATCCCAACACCCCCACTCCGGTTGACAACTGCCGGCACTAATGTAGTGCTAAGCTAGCACACAACAGAGGTGTCTCCCCTTCCTCCCCCACCCCGTCAACAAAAAAAAAAAAAACCAGGAGATGAGCGTCCCCTGCCAAGCCAAGTGACAGAGGAGAAACACTGCATGCAGCGTGGTGAGATGTACCGGTAAGTAACCAGGAAAACCAGGAGTGGACTTTCAGTGGTTTCAGTACTGTAATTGCCAGTGTACAAGCTGCTACATTTTTCTCACACTTTGTTTCCCACGGTTTATATGCAGGAGCATTATTATTATTATGTATTTTTTTTCACAACTTTCATAAGTTATATTTTTATATGTTATTTTGACAGACTTCCTGCCGTCTCTCAGTAACTTCCTGCCGCTGACTAACATTTTCCTTTGACAGGGCTGGGCACTCGTGGCTCCCAGCACCCCACCCCTCTTGGGGGGCAGACGTTTGTGACACAGAGAATGCCCTCAGGTAACCACATGTACGACGACTCTTGCTCATGGTTTCAAATTCCCTACCATAACTCCACCCACTCTGTCATCATGTGACCAGAAGTCTAACCTGAATGACCAACGAGGTACTCTTGAGAACCATCCCCGAAAATAGATGTGCATTAATTTCTTCAGATGGTTCCCGTGTCTTTCCTGTATTTTTCGCTTCATGCACAGACCTGTTCATTTGTTCAGCGAAAATGGAAAACGCACCGAGAATTTCTCATGATGCAGCTTGCATGTTAAAAGCGATCTATCAGTGCCAAGGAGGAAACGGAACTGCCGCCCATAAGCTTTGCGTCAACAAGTTGACGGTCGGGCATTGGAGACGCAAAACAGTCAAATCTGGTAGATGTTTTAATAAAAGTTTTAAAATTCCTTCTGTGACATCTTTCTGTGTTGGTAAATATGCATTCATATACATGTACCGTACCAGGATCTCAATTTAAACTCGCATTCGAACATGGAGTGGAGAAAATAGCCAGGTCTCTCTTGTAAATGAGTCCTCAAGGCTCAATGGACCTTACCAAGCTCCGCCCAGAAACGCCCCGACCGGTCTGCATGTCTCCCAAGCAGCAGCATTACTTTCAATGGAAACATATGGTGTCGACTGACTCTCTGCAGGGTATTTCTGAGTCGACTAGTGTATCATTTCTGCCAGATTCCAACAAAATATCAGCCATGACAATGGACAGGGGAACCAACAAGTTCATGTTTTTTTTTTTTTTTGGGACGTTATCAAGTTGTTTGAGCTACGCGATGCCTCCAACAGCTAATGCTACCGTCTGATGAGGAAACCAGCAGCTCACATGCTCAGCATTAATACAGCTGTGGACAGGATCACTGATGCCTATTGTCCTGCAAGGCTGGGTAAGTCAGGCATTCATGGTTTTGAGGGTTACTTTTGAAATCAGTGATTTCTGTTGTTGGCAAAAGTTTGTGTGCCTTGGTCGCAAAGCTAATGCTAACTGTAATCTCCATTCATTCCTTAAGTGGTTGGTTAGCCGTTGCTGCTTTAGCTGCTAAACACGCCGACAGCGACTTTTGTGAGGGCTAACGAGCTCAGCCGTCCGGTGTGTTAGTTAAAATCCAGCCTTCGTGTCACGATTTTGTGCAGTTTTAGGTGAAATCGACAGTAGAGCTCGTTGTGTTAGCTAGCTCATGTGGAGTTAGCAGAGCTGTTTCTTCCCAACTTCCAGGACGTTCAGTGAACTGTGGCTTTCTCTCATCGTGACCGCGTGTTGTTAACTAGCAGGTAGGGCTGTGCGATATGACGATATATATCGTGGGGACGATAGAAACGTGTCTATCGTGCTACTTTCCTTCTATCGTCTCTATCGTGATAAATAAGAATAAAAAAATAACTGTCGCAAATAAGCTTCATATTGTGGTTTTGCGAGATGACGGCGCGGCTTTATGTTTGACGCACGCGCGGGTTTGCGACACATGCTTTACGTGGTTAAACTCGAGAGCAACAGAGACGCAGGCGCATGAAGCCGGTGTCTCAACCATAGATCTCAACAAGGAGAAAACAGCTGCACAGGCAGCCCAAGAAGAATAACTTTTACCAAAAAGAGGGGGAAGCTCACCTTGTTAGCTTCCATTATTTCGCTCCGCTGAAACTCTGAGACAAAATGGGTCCAGAGGACACGAACCCAGAGTCCAACCGAGTCCGAACTCGGGTCCAGTTAACCAATACAAAACAGACCAGAGACACAACAGAACCGCAATCAAACGCAACGTTTTCTCTTTTCTGTTTCTTGCTTTGTTTACTCAAACTTCAGAGCGGATTTCTTCTTCGTGAGTTTCATTAGCAGCTGTTGTTTTACCGCCACCTGCAGGAAAAATTTGGACCAAAGTAGAAAAGGAGTTGTTTGTTTGTTTGTTTGTTAGTTTATTCATTTTATAAAATGAAATACAACAATTAACGTATTCATAATAGAAAAAAAATAAAATGAAAGGTAGCAGATGAAGAATAAATCTTATTAAATCTGCTCCTTATTCATCTAATAACAGTTCAAACAATATTTTCTATAATAACAAAATAAGTAAATAACTCAGTCAATTTTCAATTCACATATATCACACATTAAATTAGATTCATTTATATTTTTTTAGCAATTCATTTTTTACCAGTTTCTTAAATACAAGGAATGATTTGGCTTCCTTAACATTTGTCATTTGTCATTAAGTCATTCCATAATCGTACTCCTTGAATTAAGGTAGATCTTAGGTAGATCTAGTTTCTACTTTGGTCCAAATTTCCTTGTTCTTTTTGTTCACATTCTTATAATTGTAACTATCTGTAGTAAAATAATAAAATAAAAAAACTTTGGTCCAAATTTTTGCTGTACACACACACACACACACATCGTGTTGTATATCAAAGTCAAAGTCAAAGTCAACTTTATTGTCAGATCTGCAATATGTACTGTACAGGACATACACAGGACCGAAATTGCGTTTCTCTCAGTCCCTCGGTGCAACAGTAAACATCTAAACATTGAAACACTGAAACATATAATAATAGACATAAGCATAAAATAGTAAAACTAACACTGTCCTGAGTTTTTGCATAGTGGTATAAGAGTATGAAAATTTACACCGACTCTAAAACTAAAACATTAAACATTTAATGAACATAATATTGTCCTGAGTTTTTGCATACTAGTATAAAAAAAGAGTATAAAAAGTATAACTAAAATAAACTAAAGGTTTCTAGCATTGACATTTGCAAAGTGGCAAAGCAGCGTATGAGTTAATGTACACAGTACATGCACGAGGTAGTAGTTGATGTTGTTGTATATCGTGATATATATCGTTATCGTGATATAAAAAAGTCCATATCGTGATATATGATTTTTTCCATATCGCCCAGCCCTACTAGCAGGTTTCAAAAGCAGGTCAACCCTTCTCTGCTGGTGAAAGAAATAATTGTTCAGTTTTGTGGTCGTGCACAAGCTTTGATCCAAGCAAGGCATTCAGTTTCACATATAGGGAAACGGTGAATTTTACTTCCACAAATACGGTCAGGGTACCTGACATCTCCTGTACAGATACCCCACTGACGGTGGAGGAGCATTTTTCCAGCCCTGACGCAGAAAAATTCTGCACGTATGCTAGCTAGCAATGTAAGTAGCATGTGGTGCCGGTCTCACAAACGCTACCGTAGCGTTTGTTTTGTGAGACCGGCACGCACGTGGAAGCTGCGCTGTGACGTGTTATGGGCATTAGCCAATGAAACGCGGCCCTGTGGGCGGAGCTGTGACGTGTTATGGGCATTAGCTAATGAAACGCGGCCCTGTGGGCGGAGCTTGGTAAGGTCCATGAGATTAACCTGTCTAAATAAAGGTTGAATGAAAAATGGGAGAACAGCGGAGAAAAACAGGAGGGGTTCTTCCCCACTCCCCTTTCTGCCATGAGAGCTCAACGGTGAACAAGTCTTCAGATTTATTTTTAAAGCAGTTAGTCAAGACTGATACATATTTAAATAAAAGTAAAAAAACAAACAAAAAGAAACTACCGGTATGTGTACGGTAAATATGTGTGTAAATACCAGTATCTCATTTATGCTTAAAGGACAACACCCACCATGACACTAACAATTCACCATATTTGACAATTACTGTAATTTATTATTAGGTCTATTTTCATTTTTGCATTTGGGCCAGGCGAGGGTTAAAAAAACAAACAAAAAAAAACCCACTCCCGAATGAATCCGGAAACCTGGCCGAAGAGTCCCGAAGGGTCATGCCTTTTGTTACATCGATCTCCACCCAGAAGGCAGAAGGTAGGAGTGAGTTTCCATGGAGGTTTATGAGAGAGAGTGCGTTAAAACTGCATATTTCCTGCATATTTCCTGGTGCATTTGTGTGTATATGGACCAGCGCTCTGATTTTATTTATTATTTATTTTATAACACCGCTGCGGACCTGTTGCTGCTCTCATTCATTCTGCCCAGCGAGCCGCGAGCGTCTCTGGCTCCTCGTTCTGCTGGTTCCTCGTTCCTTTGAAGTTCCTCGTGCCGGTGTTTGCTCCCTCGAGTGTATGTATTTGCTCTCCTCAGCCTTGTTGCGGGGAGCAGCACGCGGGGAGCAGCGCGCAGAGCTCAGCTGCGCGGCTGGCTGCCTTTCTGATCACGGGGCGAGAGAATAAAAAGCCGATGCGGAAATGAATGAATTTGTCGCGATCAAACGAATTAAACTAGTATGTCTAAGTGGATGCTCGCTAAGAATATGATAGACATGAGTGAGCGACAGCAGGATTAATCAACACAGGCAGCTTTAGGGAATATTTAAAAATGCTTCCTTTTTCTTTTCCTCGCTCGCCTGTAACTCCAAGGCGTCACTTTGGTGACGTGAATGCCCAAGTGAATGCCCATATATGGAGAGGGGCAGATTTTCCCGGAGCTGCATGCTAAAATCTGCTATAAATCATGAAATAACACATTTAGTGTTATTTCTCCACAATATAAGTAAACGCTCCTGTATTATTTTTAAATAAACTAATAAATATTAATGGCGATGCAATTTGAAAACATGGTGGGTGTTGGGCTTTAAACGGGGGCATTAAACAGAGTAGACAGTAGAGGATACAAAGGGGGTGGGGGGCTGTTCCCTGTTCCTCCCTCCTCATATGAGCAGTGCTGAGGAGAAATCACATCAAATTTATTTAGAAAGTGTATTTAAAAACAACAGTTGTTACCAATACTGTTTAACAATAAAAATCAATGGTAATAATTTAATGAACATTTCATTTGACTTCTGGTCACATGACCTTGATAAGACTTCTGGGTAATATTTATCTGTAAATAACTTTAAAATAATTTTTAAGTGGACTACAGGTAGTCCCCGACTTACGAGTGAGTTCCGTCCCTAGGGGGCGCTCGTATGTCAAAAATTCGTAAGTAGGATCACATAGTAAAAAAAAAAATATATATATATATATATATTTTACTTTTTTATTATTATAAATGAATACATGTACAGTACTGGACAGTCACCAAGCACTTAGCCTATCCTAACACAGTTTTTAAAGATGAAGGAATAAGTTGAATTGTCTCCCTTTCACATAAAGGGAGCAAGCTCCCTATGGAGCCTGCAGGGAGGAGGGAGACAATTCAACTGACTCCTTCATCTTTAAAAACTGTGTTAGGATAGGCTAAGTGCTTGGTGACTGTACAGTACTGTACATTTATCTATTTATTAAAAATATACAGTATATACAGTATTTTTATTTTTTATTGTTTTTTATTTATAAATAGATAAATGTACAGTACTGTACAGTCACCAAGCACTTAGCCTATCCTAACACAGTTTTTAAAGATGAAGGAGTCAGTTGAATTGTCTCCCTCCTCCCTGCAGGCTCCATAGGGAGCTTGCTCCCTTTATGTGAAAGGGAGACAATTCAACTTATTCCTTCATCTTTAAAAACTGTGTTAGGATAGGCTAAGTGCTTGGTGACTGTCCAGTACTGTACATGTATTCATTTATTTAAAAAAAATTTTTTAATTATTATTATTATTTTTATTTTTTATGAGATGCATGCTCTTAAGTCCGGGACCTCGTAAGTCAGAGCGCTCGTAAGTCGGGGACTACCTGTAACCAGTTTGCTGAAGCCAAGATGGTTTCTGGGGGCCGTCCAGTCCCTCGTCTCCTCCCAGGCAGGCAGCCACAGCCAACAAAGTTCATGCTCAATAATCCAGGTACCAAATCCAATAAACCATCTTGGCTCCAGCAAACTGGTTGGTCCACTTAAGGTGTTTACTGCTTGGTGGGGAAACAGTTTGCTGAAACTCCTCTGATGATGCCCTCCGGATGGAGGGTGAAACACTTCTATAAAAAAATTAACTGTCCAGATGACCCGACTGAGAATTACTGGATTTGGTACCTGGATTATTAAGCATGAACTTTCTTGCCTAATGAATTATTTCACAAAGAATTTATCTTTATTCTTTAACTTGCAGCAGTCCCAGCTGAATGCACGCAGATCAAAAACTTCCCTTTGTTTTCTCTAACTACAGACATTATTATTATTAGATAATAAAGCGTGAGAAGGTCGTGAGACAAGCAGAGCACTAAATCAGTAACTTTTTTACCTAGCACATCTGTATTGCACACCACTAGCTTAGCGCCATGTCGTCAGTGCCGACAGTTAACAACGGGGGGTGTATTGTGGGTGAAGGACATTATGGTAGGCAGGGCACTTTGTTCATCCAAAGAGGGCTCCCTGCCCTGTCAACAGAACCACGAGCACTGTCTACTGAACTGTCAAGTGACATACGAGCAACTAAAAAGCTAGAGATAGCACTCTGCTTCCTTCACTGCGCAACACATACAGTATTTTCTGGTGTATAGGTCGCACCTGTGTATAGGTCGCATTGTCCAATTATCACCAATAGATTGGAAAAATCCCTAGATAGGTCGCACTGGTGTATAGGTCGCACCTACGTTTAGCTCTGCTGCAAATGTCTGCCACAGGAGCGCACAGCAAGGCTTTTAAGAAGATTAACACTTAAAAACAATTGTTTGTTTGATAAAAATTATAGCAAATATGTGTCTGAGCTGAACTTTTCCTTAATAAATGAACGTAATTGTGAAATGAGCTGGATTTAAAAATTTGTTTCACCGAAAGTGATAACAAGCCATATATAGGTCGCACCTGAGTATAGGTCGCAGGCCTTGAAAAAACCATAAAAAGGTGCGACCTATACACGAAAAAGTACTTGTCTCCACACCCCCTTACCCCCCACCAACAGAAATCATGAAGAGATGAGCGCCCTGCCAAGGCATGTAACCCAGAGGAAACACTGTCATGGGAGTTTTGTGACAGCAACAGAAGCAGAAAACATTCAAGGGGGTGAAAACTTTTGATCTGCACTGCATGTCCTGGAACATAAAAACCCTTGAATTGAACGATGGACCTTTTTTCCAAGACTACATTCAGCTAAAGTGTCTTTTTTTAAATTAATTTATGAACTTGTCATTTTTGTTTTTTAACAAAAGCTGCAGTTTTATGCCATTAATGCATATCTGGTAAGATGATTTTGTTAATGTAACTTAACTCGATCATCTTTACAGTATTTTGTAAATTGATTGTCCCATCTCAGAATAGTAAACCTTTATTTCCATCAGATATTAAAGGGGTGCTCACCCCACCGTGAAACGGTAGCTCCGCCCCAAGACAAGATTAAAAAGAATGCAACAAAATGGGCGTGTCAACAGACACGGGTGGGGGGAGCGAGGAGGTGTGGCCAGGACAAGAGGCCGTTATTGTGTTTCAATGTTAAAATTACATTAGTAATAAAACAACTTAAAACAAGCAACAACAAAGAATTATTATATAGATGTATTTATCTATTCTCACCCAATCTAGCAGAAACAAAAGGCTTTAAAAAAATGAAAATTATACCACAAGCTATGCCGTGACTGGGGATCGAAGCCCGGTCTCTCGGGTTCCAAACCGGATACCCAGCCTCTGCCCCATCTTGGCATTCATGCATCACTAGTCCATTGCAGAATAAGAAAACAAATACAACCAAATACAAAATGTATAGAGCTCACAAAAACGAACTACCAGTGAATATACAAATGTTCTTTGTCAAACGTATGAGTTGTTATAATCTTAAAGGAACAGAGATTTTTGTGAAACCAAGATATAGAACGAGTTTAAGGGGTCGGTCAACCTCAATCAAAGA
>JBBPBX010012798.1:0-12413 GCA_038048925.1 Garcialebias charrua | reverse complement strand
TAGGACTAGTTTAAAGGGACGGTTTATTTCAATAAAGGGAGTGGAATTATGGAATGTTTTGGGAAATGATGCTAAAGATATTAACTCTGTGATTAAAAAAAAAAAAAAATCAAATCTAAACTGTTAACAAAATACTAAAGCTTTAGTTAAGCGTCTAATGTACTAGTTATCGTTGATTGTGAAAATTACTCTTTTCATCTGTTATTTCTGGAAGATTATTGTTTGAATTGATTGTTTGAAATTGTTTTGTTTTTGAAAAAAAGGGGCAGACATAATAAGAATTCTTTCTGCCACCTTTCATTTTATGTATTCTTTCTTTCACATATTTATGAATGTTATTTTTTCTATATTTTTTATGTTTTAATGTAAAATGAATAAATTTATTAAAATAAAAATAAAAATGTATTGAAATGAAAAGGAATCGGTGTCACCACGAGACGTTCCGATCAATCGGCCACCGATCATGATCAGCCGATTTCCATTAAAAGCATGTGCTCGTCTGATACCGATCAATGCTTTTCAGTGCCGATCACAAAAACCGATCACCTTTGCAGCCTGCAGAGGTCTGGTGGTTTTTATATTCAAGCAATGTTTTGAGATTTATGAGACTTTCTGCGCTCCTGAGCCTGTTGAGAGCCTTAATGTTTCCATGTGTTAGAGATCCTGTTACTGACAGCAGGTCAATGTTTCTCTGTTGTCCTGTTGACTGAATAGTTGCTGTACTGTGCCTGCACGTTTACTTTTTCGGTCTTGAAAAAGTAAATAAAAACCTGTTTTTGTCCAAATTAAGGAGATTTTTTTTGGTTCCTGTTTTCCAGATTAAGTAGCACTCATCTTAATTAAATCAAAACATTTACAGTCACTCCATGTGAATGGTATCTGTGATCGGCAGACAAAAACCCGATCGGAGCGTCTCTAGTAGTGCATTAACAGAATACCCGAGTTTTCGACAGATCGAGTGCTTTGACTTCTATCGAGGCTTTTTTGTCCACCTCGAGTACCCGTAGTGACGTCATCACGTCACATTTCACAGCGCGCGAGGTAGCTTTTAGCTTTTAGTAGACGCCACAAAATGGATTCCTTTGTGCGCACGGATGTAAATGGAGCAGGCAGTCTTGTCAAAAAGGTAAAACAGTTTTTAATTTATAAAATGCGCTATTTCCTGTTGATTTTCTGTTCTCTGACCACCGTAGATTGTGACTGGCAGCAGGTGGCGGTGTTGCATTGCAGGCCACATATATAACACGGCAGCTTCCTCTCTCGTTTCACAAACAAAAGCAACATATTAATCTCTCTAGACCTATTAAAAAAACCTATAAACACATTAATCTCTAAAAGTAAACCTAAATTGCACAGCACTTCAGGCTGTGGTGCGGTGTTGCCCCATTTGTTTTTCAGTTTCGGTTTCAGCGCCGCACGGTATACTTTCACTTTTAATATTAATAATAATAACTAATAGTTTTGTTTTTCCTGTGACTTATCTGCAGTATGATAAATGATAGGAGCATAATAAATGCTCCCAATGTTTTGTTGGTCTTTTTTTTCTTTTTGTAAAGACGGTTTTTATGCATTTATATTTATTTATTTATTTTGCATCATAAGACACTGTGACGTCATCGGCTACTCGAGCGTCGTTCGAGTTTTTTTATGTTAATGTCGAGGTTAAAAATTATGTACTCGTTCAACCCCTAGTCTCTAGTCACTGCGTTAGCTTGAAGTTGCCTGCTCCTAGCATGAAGTCCAACACTCACGCGTTGAGCATGATTTTGCAGAGCAGCATGTATTTCAGGGCTGTAATGGCTCGCGGGCTGTCGATGGAGTTGTAGCCCTCAAAAGCTTCATAGAAGTATGAGTAAGCAGTCTTCCAGTCTTTCTCCTCTGCTGCATGAATGATCCCTGGAAGCACACACAGGTCAGGTCATGATCACACTGCTGACGTTAATGTTGAAGACCTCCAACCTGGACGTTTCTCTTCGTACCTGATTGCATGTCTAAAGCTGCTTGTAGTTTGGGGGGGCAGTAGATGGCGTTGGCGGTGGTCCTGGCAGAGGTAAGTGCAGCGCGGGCCTTGGGCAGGTTACTGAGCGCGTGGTACGTCTTACTCTCCAGCAGCTGGACCTCCACCAGCAGAGCTTTGTCGTCCATCTTCTTGAGCTCCTGCAGCAGCTGGGAGCCTGAGGGAGGACACAGAGGTGAGGGTTGGAGCTTGTTGCTGCAGGTCAAAGGTAGACACGAACTCTGCACTCACCAAGTTGTAACGCCTCCTGGTAGCACTTTGTGTCAAAATACAGTGAGATGAGTCGAGCCTGCGGAGAAATTATTTCTGGTTTAATCTACGATGGATTACACGTGTTGATCCTTGTCATGTTGTTGAGAGCTGAACAGCAGACAGACGAATTCAACGGTAAAGGTTTAAGAAGTCAGCGCAACAAGAAGGGAGGAACAAGATCAAACATGTTTGATCAGCAGCTCCATAACGCAAGGCACGGTTCTTGACAGTACAAAAAAATATTGTTTACTTCAGGTAATGTGGAGTAAACTACCGGTACATGCAAAGTACAAGTCATTACAGAACAAAGCACTTCCAAACATGAAAATACAAAGTAAAAGCACGACTGTACACAGGTGGAACTTACTGAACAGTGGAGGACATACAGGTCCTTCTCAAAAAATTAGCATATTGTGATAAAGGTCAGTATTTTCCATAATGTAATGATAAAAATTAAACTTTCATATATTTTAAAAAGAGTTGTTCGACATTCTGACTCCAGAGACCAACATGAACACAGAGTTGAAAACTAACAAACTGTTTTTAGAATATTTTCTATGAATCCTCTTGGGATTTTTCTGCAACCTAGGTTTTTATTTTGTCACATTTAGAAGGGTAGAACAAAGAATAAGAAAGAATAAATAGAATTGTGTGAAAATCTAAATTCCACCAATGGATAAAAAGAAAACTTTCTTCTGTGGTGTTCTTCAGTGGTGTTCCTCTCGGCAGCTGTTTTGGATCCGATTGTAAACATAACATCACCTTCCCCAGTTATAATAATCCAAAGTAGGGGTGCACCGATTGCAGTTTTTTGGCCAATCCCCAATTTCTACAAAGTCTGACCTGCCGATTCAGATTTTGGCCGATACCGATTTAGTTTTATAAGCAACACTGTTTGAGGTCACAATGCGCCTTCAAATTTCAATCTTATTTTGTTGAAAAACAGACCCTTGAACAATATTCTAGAAACAATACAATCTTGTTTTAACTGGTCACAAGGTAGTGCTCTGAAATATAAATGAAGTTTAGACAATTGTTGTTAAAACAAAAAAAAAATCTGTAAAATCGGTTTCCCATGCAAGCATAGGCCGATTTCCCAAAATTAAGGAAATCGGGGCCGATTTTGCACCCCTATTACAAAGATGAAACAAAACCCTGAAGCATTTCCTCCATATGGATGTCCACCAATCTTGAGGCTCTTAATTTAGAAACTTTCAGCCTTTTGCACTATAAATACAAGTGATGAAGCAATACTGCCACCATGTGGCGACGCAAGGAGCCTTGTTCAACAGCTTTCAGGCCAGCTAATAGAAAATAGTAAATAGATTGTACTTGCATAAAAACTTTCTGTCATATGAAGACACTCAAAGCTCTTTACAAAACAATCTGTGTCTCATTTACCCATTCATACAGCACTCAAATAATCAGATTTATCACATTCATACACCGATGAGACACACATCAGAGACAATGAGGGGTTCAGTGTAGGGCTGGGCGATATGGACCAAATTTAATATAGATATTTTTAAGATATATCGCGATATACAAACCGGATTCCAAAAAAGTTGGGACACTACACAAATTGTGAATAAAAACTGAATGCAATGATGTGGAGATGGCAAATGTCAATATTTTATTTGTACAGTAATAGAACATAGATGACAGATCAAAAGTTTAATCTGAGTAAATGTAACATAAAAGAAAAATGTTGATTCAAAATTTCAGTGTCAACAAATCCCCAAAAAGTTGGGACAAGTACCGGAAGCAAGAAGTGGCTGGAAAAAGGAAATTGAGCATATAACGAACAGCTGGAAGACCAATTAACAATAATTAGGTCAATTGACAACATGATTGGGTATAAAAAGAGCTTCTCAGAGTGTCAGTGTCTCTCAGAAGCCAAGATGGTAAGAGGATCATGAATTACATCATTGTTGCACAGAAAGATAGTGCAGCAATACCAGAATGTTGTTACCCAGCATAAAATAGCAAAGACTTTTAAGGTATCATCATCAACCATGCATAAAATCATCAAAAAATTCAGAGAATCTGGAACAATCGCTGTGCGTAAGGGTCAAGGCCATAAAACTCTACTGGATGCTCGTGATCTCCGGGCCCTTAAACGTCACTGCACCTCAAACAGGAATGCCACTGTCAAGGAAATAACAGAATGGGCTCAGGAATACTTCCAGAAAGCATTGTCAGTGAACACAATCCACCGTGCCATCCACCGTTGCCAGCTGAAACTCTACAGTGCAAAGAGGAAGCCATTTCTAAGCAAGCTCCACAAGCTCAGACGTTTGCACTGGGCCAGGGGTCATTTAAAATGGAGTGTGGCAAAATGGAAGACTGTTCTGTGTCAGATGAGTCACGATTTGAAGTTCTTTATGGAACACTGGGACGCCATGTCATCCGGACCAGAGAGGACAAGGATAGCCCAAGTTGTTATCAACGCTCCGTTCAGAAGCCTGCATCACTGATGGTATGGGGTTGCATGAGCGCTTGTGGCATGGGCAGCTTGCATGTCTGGAAAGGCACCATTAATGCAGAGAACTATGTTCAGGTTCTAGAACAACATATGCTCCATCTAGACGTCATCTCTTTCAGGGAAGACCCTGCATTTTTCAACAAGATAATGCCAGACCACATTCTGCAGCAATCACAACATCATGGCTACGTAGGAGAAGGATCCGGTACTGAAATGTCCAGCCTGCAGTCCAGATCTTTCACCTATAGAGAACATTTGGTGCATCATAAAGAGGAAGGTGCGACAAAGAAGGCCCAAGACGATTGAACAGTTAGAGGCCTGTATTAGACATGAATGTAGAGCATTCCTATTTCTAAACTTGAGAAACTGGTCTCCTCTGTCCCCAGACGTCTGTTGAGTGTTGTAAGAAGAAGGGGGGATGCCACACAGTGGTAAAAATGGACTTGTCCCAACTTTTTTGGGATTTGTTGACGCCATGAAATTTTGAAACAACATATTTTTCCCTTAAAATGATACATTCAGTTTAAACTTTTGATCTGTGATTTGTGTTCTATTACAAATAAAATATTGACGTTTGCCATCTCCACATCATTGAATTCAGTTTTTATTCACAATTTGTCTAGTGTCCCAACTTTTTTGGAATCCGGTTTGTAGCTCCTTTCTATCGTATGAAGACACTCAAAGCTCTTTACAACACAAGCTGTGCCTCATTTACCCATTCATACACTCTTCTAGATCTCTACAAAGAATAATCAGTACAGCAGGTTTACAAGCGGTGCACTGGTCATAAAAACAGTCTTCCTAACATGCATTCACATTTTCTGTCCTCCACTATTCACCCTAAAGTTATCAAGTGTGTTACAAAAAAATAGAAATTAAACAAAGAACCACACTTCCCTGTTCATTGTTTATAAGTCCGTCATGTATGATGAAGGTCTAATTGTACAGAAAGAATAGATGACAAACTACTTGAGAAAAAACATCCATGAAATTCTCTAAAGATAGTTTAGATACAAACTGATAACAGTCTAATCATTAAGTATGGTAAACTGAATTTTGTTATGCAACTACTGTATCCAGTTTGGGCTTGACGTGTATTCAGACTAGTCCATGGCACATCACTTTAGTAAGAAATGAAATTAGTTTCTCCAAACTGAGCCATCTAGAACAGGAAATATACATTTTCATAGCCCTTTCAACCAAAACCCCACTTGAAAATGGACAAAATATCCCTTTAACAGCTAGGAAAAAAGTCTGCAGTAGTCTGAGATGCAGTAGTCTGAGACTTTACAATACAACAACATAGAGTTGACAATATGAACAAGGCAACTTAACATTCAAAGCCTCAATCCAGTTATCATTTTTTCCACACAGCACATGAAACATGAAGCAAGGCCACCTGTCGTCTGACAAGTCACTCCAGCGGCCGGAGGTGCCACTTAGGGATGAGCCTCACCTCTAGTGCCTGTCTGAGGAAAGTCCTCTTCTCAGCCTTGGCCCACTCGATGCACTCCAGGCACAGCTCCACCTCCTGACCCGTGGCTGCTTCCATGTCCAAGAACAAGTCCAGCAGGGAGCGAACCAGCCGGGCCGCTTTGGCCTTGGAGATGGAGTTGAGGAAAGGCCGTACATACTTCAGCAGGCCTCCGAGCTCTGAGAAGGAAGTAGAAAAACCTGACTAGTAAATGTTATTTCACCGTTTTAGCTCTTATTGTTTGAATCAAGAGACATTTTTATCCTTAGTGGCAGAACCAGGTGGCACTTTGAAAAACTCCCATCCTGCTCGATTACCTGCAGCCTGGCCAGTCTTGGCCAGCAGACCCCCCAGCTCCAGGATGCTCTGCTCTTTCACACGCACCGCTTCCTCATCGCTGTCCTGGATGTCCCTCTTTACTAAAACACACACAGAGCAATGAAGTCATTTGTTTTACTATGAACTACAGCAATGTACAATGAAAACACCGGCGTTAATTGGTACTTCCGGTTTTCAAGACAGTGAAACTATGTCATTAGTCGACTAATGGACACAGCCAAGCGGCTAACGAAGCTACGATAAATACAGGAGTCCATTAATAATAATTATATATATATATAAGTCCATTAATTATTACACAACAAAAGCAGGTCCACAGCTTGGCTTTCATACACGTACATTAAATATGCTACACAAAAAGCAAAGCGCTTCATTGTATGCTGCTCTACATCATATTGTGAATTCCTTTACGGCCCTGAACTGTGATCACTCATAGCAGCTAGCTAACAGTTAGCAGCCGGCTGTCACAACTTCCAGCCAAATGAATGAGCCGTCAGCTAGCGCTAGCCTGTGTGGAGCTAACATTAGCCTGTGTGGAGCTGCCGGTGCTGCTGACTCACTCCAGCAGAGCACACGGCTAACACGGGCTAACAGCAGCGCTAACTAGCACGGCTAGTTCACTGAACACTGACTGAAAAGCTCGCGTCATGCCCGCGCGTGAAACTGCCCTGACCCCACTGCCCGCCAGCGTCGATTACATTTACCTATGGAATGTAAGATATCGATGGAGGCATTCTGGTCAGTTCCAACAAGGGACCGTGCTCTCTGAAACTCAACCACGGCCGCGGCTGCCATTTCTTCTTCTACCTGGTGACCTGGATGGCTTCCGGTTGGGTCGTTCAAATGTTTGAAGGGATGCTGCCCCCTTCAGGCGGCATCGAGCACACAGGATGGACACTTTATTTTATTTTAATTAACCTTTATTTGTGCAGATAGTCTTATTGAGTAATGAGTATGGAAGCCCATTTCCGCCATAAAAGAAAAAATAAACTACCGGTGTATGAATGGGTGGATGGTTGGTATTGTAAAGAGCTTTGGGGCCCCTCATAGGGGGCTGGAAAGCGCTATATAAATAAGCTCCATTTACCATTTAAAAGCCCAACAGGAAGTCATAATTTCGACTTTAAAGTCATACATTAAATAATAAATAGGGTCCGAGATGGTGTAGAGGCAAGGCAGCCGGCTCAGGACCGGAAGGTCCAGGGTTCGATCCCCGGTCACTGCATACCTCGTTATGTCCCTGGGCAAGACACTTAACCCCGAGTTGCTCCCGGTAGGACTGGCTGGCGCCTTGCATGGAAGCCTACCGCTACCGGTGTATGAATGTGTGTATGAATGGTTGGATGGCTGGTACTGTGAAGCGCTTTGGGGCCTTGGAAAGCGCTATACAGGTAGTCCCCAACTTACGAGCAAGTTCCGTTCCTACAAGTCGCTCGTAAGATGAAAATTCGTATGTCGGAACACGAAACACGTGTCGCCCGTGAATCCGGATTTTCGGTGGTAAGTCGGAAAATTTATGCTTGCACAGATGCTCCCACCATCTGCACCCTAAACAGGTTTCTCTTAAAAATAAGTTCTCGTGGCTCAGTGAGACTACCGGTACCTGGATAAAGGATACGGTAAATGAAAAAAAAATACGAGAATAAAAGTCATACTTATGAGTTTTAAGGTCATAATTATGACTTTTATTCTCGTAATTATGACTTTAAAAGTTGTAATTATGACTTTTATTCTTGTAATTATGACTTTAAAAGTTGTAATTATGACTTTAACACTCCATTATGACTTCCTGGCTTTTATTTCACAGCAGAAATGGGCTTCTATAATAAATGCTATATAAAGTGGCGATGAAAAGATGTATAGTACATTACATACCTTTATTTAAAAGGATTGATGTTTGAAGGCAAAGGGACATACATTGAATGAATAAATCCATGCGCTATGCAGGAAAACTACTGTCTGACAGGAAGTTGCATCCCTGTAGAGTCATGGTGTCCGGCAAAAGACAATTCGAAATTAAATTAGAAATGTTGAAATGATTACTTTAAAACTCAAAATTATAACTTTTATTCTCATAACTATGACTTTAAAACTCAAAATTATGATTTTAAAACTCAAAATTGTGACTCATAAGTATGACTTTTATTCTCATAATTATGACTTCAAAAGTCGAAATTATGACTTCCTGTTAGGCTTTTATTTTTTCTTTCATGACGGAAATGGGCTTCCATACATGGGGCTCAATTCCAAAAGAGTCCTGTTTGCAAACAGATGATCTTGCCAGGGGACTGAACTTTGCAGTTGCACCAAGTAGAATTCCTCTGTTGGAGATGAACACAGCCACTGAGTCAGCCATCCATAAAAACAAAATTAAAGAATTTAAAGCAGAACAACTCAGAATCAAAGTTTCAGCCTGCCTCAGTTATGCCAAACCACCACCTTCCAACATCAGTAGAGAAGAAAAGGATGCACTCACCACTCTTAGCAAGGACAAAAACATCATAATTCTCCCAGCAGACAAAGGAAGGTGCACAGTGATTTTGAACCAAAGACTATAATGAGAAAGTTGTCACTCCTTAGTGGAGCAGGACAAGGCTATTGACAGTATTCTGTACCACAGACTGTACCCAGGGGAGGCCACGCCAAGTCTGTATGGTTTACCCAAAATCCACAAACAAGGTGTAGGCTACCTTTAAGACCAATTGTTAGCATGATTAACTCAGTCACTTACAATGTTTCCAAATATCTGGCATCTGTACTCATCCCTTTTCCCAGCTAGCAAGCAAATGTTCAGATGACGTTCAGTGAACGTCGTCTAAAGGTCGAATGTCGAATGTTCAGGACCCAACGTTGTCTGAACGTTGCCTCAACGTTAACCCTGAACGTTAACGCTGAACGGTAACTCACTGTAAGAAAAAAAAATTGGTGTAATTTCATTCAATTAGTTCTTACACCTTTGAAACTTTAATGGTTGTTATTATTTATGACCAAATCTCTATTTTTGTTTTGTTACAAAAAGTGTGCACTTCTGACATTGTCTGAACATTGCTCTGAACATTGTCTGAACATTGCCTGAACATTGTCTGAACATTGTCTGAACATTGTCTGAACATTGTCTGAACATTGTCTGAACATTGTCTGAACATTGTCTGAACATTGTCTGAACATTGTCTGAACATTGCCTGAACATTGTCTGAACATTGTCTGAACATTGTCTGAACATTGTCTGAACATTGTCTGAACATTGTCTGAACATTGTCTGAACATTGTCTGAACATTGTCTGAACATTGTCTGAACATTGTCTGAACATTGTCTGAACATTGTCTGAACATTGTCTGAACATTGTCTGAACATTGTCTGAACATTGTCTGAACATTGTCTGAACATTGTTTGAACATTATCTGAACGTTGTCTGAACGTTTCCTGAACGTTAACGCTGAACGTTCACTCACTGTAAGAAAAAAAAATTGGTGTAATTTCATTCACTTATTTCTTACATCTTTGACACTTTAATGGTTGTTATTATTTATGACCAAATCTCTATTTTTGTTTTGTTACAAAAGGTGTGCACTTCTGACATTGTCTGAACATTGTCTGAACGTTCACTATGAACATTCACTTGACATGACAATCATGTTTACTGTGACTTCTTTAATCAGTCTTTATATCTTCAATAGAGCAATGGGCCCACGTACGAGACCCCCACTCATATGGGTTCTTTATCTATAACCATAATTACATGGTTGTTATTGTCACCAGATCTCTATTTTTGTCTTGTTATAAAAAGTTTGCCCTTCTGATTTCACTGTAAACTATCAATTGCTGTGAAAAACAAATGTTTGCTGTGATCATTTAATCAGTTTTTTTATATTTAAAAGCTATGGTTATTGTCACCAAATCTTTATTTTTGTCTTGATATGAAGTGCACTGACGTTTTCTGAATGTTTGCTTACTGTGAGAAAAAAGAAAACCAGTGGCAAATTTTTATTTAATTAGTTTTTTTAATCTTTAAAACTTTAATGGTCATTAATTATTATCACCAAATCTCTATTTTTGTTTTGAAGTGCACTTCTAATGTTGTCTGAATGTTGTCTGAACGTTCACTCTAGACATTCAATGTGAAAAAACATGTTTGGTGTGATTTAATTTAAAGAGTATACAGTAGTACAAACATAATGGTTGTTATTATTTATCACCAAATCTCTATTTCTGCGTTGTTGTAAAAAACTGTACACTTCTGTTAGTTAGATGTTTAAGAGAGGGTTTAGGGCCCTCTATTCTCCCACAGTACTTCTCTCAGTTAAACCTGTTTGTCCTATGTGGAGGAACTGAAACTGAGGCTTCTAAAAAACTCATTGACAATGGCAAAAAAAAAACATTTATTCTGTTCCTAAATCTACTCTTTGGAGACGAACTCATCTTGCTGCCAAGCGGAAATTTAAGTGTTTAGATGATGACCAAGATGATTCTCAAGATTTTGTTAAAAATTCTCCTGCATTTCAGCATGAAGTCATTGCCATGCATAGTGAACACAGTGAATCACTTGAAAGTTCTGACTCTCTTCATGATGATGGCACCAATGAACCATGCAGAAACTGTAGATATTCCTGTAAATGGGTCCTTTTCAGATGATGATCATGGCAGTATTCATTCAGACCATCATGCCAATCATTCTTATGATTTTCCCTCTGAATTGGATGTTCACATTTCACATAACTCTGAACTTGAACCAGATCGCTCAACAGATTGTTCTTCCTTACTGACGGTGAACAAGCCACCTATCAACGTTTGCTGGGATGGATGTTTTTATTATTATTTATTAATCCAGTTATAGGGGAGACCCCAGCAATGTGCATTTTCCAGATTGCCTTTGCATAACTCTTTTTTGTTTTTGTTTGTTTTTTTGCAAATGCAGATGGAATCATGAATGGGGATTCTGCGGCAAGAGAGGATTTTATAAGGACTCATGCTGCAGAGCATTTAAAACATGCAAAAAGGGTAGAGGACATGCGCTCACACTGGACAATTAAAACGTGTCACAAAGAAGTGGAGGTGGGGCTTTCACACTGGACATTTAATGCACCACAAAGAAGTGGACACTGGACATTTAATGCACCACAAAGAAGTGGAGGTGAGGCTTTCACACTGGACATTTAATGCACCACAAACACTGGACATTTAATGCACCACAAGAAGTGGAGGTGGAGGGTCACACAGGACATTTAAAATGTGCCACAAAGAAGTGGAGGACACGGGCTCACACAGAACTGAGGAACACATTTTTTGGGGGGAGAGATGCAAATACAGGTGCTGGTCATAAAATTAGAATATGAAAAAGTTTATTTATTTCAGTAATTCCATTCAAAAAGTAAAACTTGTATATTATATTCATTCACACAGACTGATATATTTTAAAAAAAATTCTTAATGTTGATGATTATAACTGACAACTAATGAAAAGCCCAAATTCATTACCGGTAACAGAAAATTACATTACTTGAGATAAAAATAAAAAAAAGGATTTTTATAGATGTTGGCCAACTGAAAAGTATGAACATGGTACCATGGTCCTTGCAAAAGGACCCCCAACTAAGTATTCAAAGATGTACATATTGTACATTTCATGTTCATAGTTCTCAGTTGGCCAACATTTATAAACATTTTTTTTAATTAATCTCAAGTAATAGTCTAATTTTCTGAGGTACTAAATTTAGGGTTGTCATTAGTTGTTGGTTTTAATTATCAGCATTAAAAGAAATAAACTTGAAATCAGTTTAATGAAAGTTTCACTTTTTGAATGGAATTACTGAAATAAATCAACTTATTTAAAATATTATGACCAGCA
>JBBPBX010012797.1:34237-53459 GCA_038048925.1 Garcialebias charrua | reverse complement strand
CAGAAATGAAGATGTTGAGGTTCTCCTTAGGAGTGACAAGGATGGATTAGATTAGGAATGAGATAATCAGAGGTACAGCACATGTTGAACAACTGAGAGATAAAGTTAGGGAGGTCAGAATGACATGGCCTGGACATGTCCAGAGGAGGGACAGTGGGTATATTGGTAGAAGCATGTTAGAAATGCAGCTGCCAGGAAAAAGACAAAGAGGAAGGTCAAAGAGGAGAAATATGGATGCAGTTAGAGAGGACATGAAGGTAGTGGGAGTGAGGACAGAAGATGCAGAGGACAGAGTGAGGTGGAGGAGGATGACTCGCTGTAGCGACCCCTGAAGAGGGAATAGCCGAAAGAAGAAGAAGAAAAAGATAAATCGTCAGTGATTTAGCGCATCACGTCCTTCATTAAATATTAAAATATAAAAAGCACTACACCTCATAAGGTCTTTAATTGTTCTCTACAAAACTTCTGCTTGTCAGTTATAGTTTTATTTAATAGATTTTGTACTATAAATCATTTTTCATGTCACTTCTTACTTCCTGGGTGTGGACACGTGACACTGGAGTACACTTGCCAATGCTAAACTGGTTTGTTTTGATTGAGATGAGACATTGACTAACCACAAAGGATGAAGCTGCTTGGGGGATTGACTTCTCACAGAATGCAACATGTCTAGTTGGGCCACTGCAGGAACGATGACGATGCACCTCCTGCTCCCTGCTGGGACTGCCGCCAGAATGCCTGCATCACTAACAAATCATGCAAGATCTAACAAGACCACCTGAGTCTGTTGGAGTCAGCCTCCCCACCATCACAGGCATCTACACGCAGGAAGAGTACCACCTGCATCATGAAGGACCCCACTCACCCAGCACGCACACTTTTCGCCCCGCTCCCCTCAGGGGATCTATCTGTTTCATTGTATCTAGTTGTTCTGAATGAAAATTCTGTGAATCAATGATAAAATTGTTTCATTTCACGCGGATATTTTCCTCCAGTAAACTCTTCAGTATTCAAAATTGCAATTGGCTTTTCCAAGTCTTCCTGCTGTGCATAAGCTTGAACCGAAATAGATTTATTTCATAGCAGCACGCAGCATTGTTGAAAAAGCGCATTGTCCAAAAGTGTTTAATATTTGAGACGCAAAGTGCAGACAGTTTCAAATGTCAGACTGACAGACACGGATCCAGATGTGGCGACTGGAAGGTAGGCAGACGAGAGAGTGGAGGGATGTGCAACTTTGAAAACACCATCGTCGTGATCCTGTTACAAAACAAAGAGCAGCATGGCGTGTATCAATCAGCCAAAGCCCTGCAGCAAAAACACGTCACTCATCAGCCCCGTGCAGCTGCGTCCTTACTAAACATCGCTGCAGCCCTGACTGTCAGTTGCAGACGACTCTCTAATCCAAAGGCGTAGCAACGATACAAGCGACTCTGAATTCTTGCCTTTAATTCAGCAACAAAAGATCTATCGTCCCCAAAAAATAACAACGTTCCGCTCTCAACTAGTCACTAATTACAGCCAAAGGGTGGGGAATGTAACATTCAGTTCCACAAGCCACAGAAAAATACGGTGCAATTTATTATTACAAGGAGGAGTGAAAATAACAGCATATTACAAATCACTGTAGGGGAGATTTCTTTCTGTGGATTAAAAAAAAGGGTGCAGCTCATTTCATTCTCCATTTAGTTAGCATATCATATTGGCAAAATCTCTTGAGGGAGCTAAGAGATTTGTTTGGATAATGGCGCAAAGATGCAAATCGTGGCAGCTCCTTCATTATTCTGAGCGAGGAAAGCAAAAGCTCATATTTGGCATCCTGACAGGAAGCTCTGTGGTAATGTTCAGAGTTGTGTCCTGTTGCATTACGTTCTGCAGGAGCCAAGAGTTACACTGATTTTAACAGATTTAGTCCAGTCCTACTTTCTACATCAAGCTATCCTTACCAGTGGTGGTTATAAGGGGTGGTGCAAAGTGGCAGCTGCCCTAGTAAAATCTACTTTTGCCTTCCCAGTTGTTTATCACCCTGTGATACCCTGACTGGTTTCATTCAACCTTTTTTTTAGACAGGTTAGTCCCATTGAGCCTCGGAGACTCGTTTACATAATTGTTGACGTAATTACATACATTTTGTACAATGCTGAAAGTAAAAATAAAAACATATTCACAGTGCATTGCTAATTCAAAGTGCACATGTACTTTTTGAAATTTAAATAGTTTCACCCACAAACAAGCAGGAAATTTAAAAAATGATTACTGTACAACAGAACTCCATAATTTTATTTTATTTTATTTACCTCTGACACCCAACTTTGGTCAGTCTTGAGGGTTGCAGGTCTCTGATAAACAGTTAAATCTAAAAATTAAAATAAAATGACCATATGAATTTGTTTTTATTCAACTTTTCAAAAAATATTGACCAAGTCTAGCCCTTGAACAGAATCCCATTTTTAATTTTGGCAATTCTCTCAAATGAACAATGTCTGTTACCATGTAAAGTAGCACATTCATGTTGCATGTGCACTGCATACCTGCATTTGGAGTGTGAAACTCAGAGTAAATATGGCGATAAAGCTAATTCAAGGATGTTTTATAGTCACACCAGCTCACATTTGCATGTTTATGGCACGAAATGCGGACTCAGGTCCCCGATCAAAAAGCTCTACAATTAGCAAATGAATAATTCAAAAGAGTATATGTACTCTATATATAAAATAAAGTTTAAAAAAATGTAAGATGAAGCTGAATTAAGTGCAGCTTGAGTTCAGCAGTCTGACAGCTGCAGGGAAGAAACAGTTTCTGAGCCTGGTGGTGTTGCTCTCAATGCTCCTCAGCTCTCTGCTTGGCTGGAACAGACTGTGTGCAGGATGAGTGTAGTCATTCACGATGCGGAGGGCTTTCCCTCTGCATTGTGAAGTGTAGAGGTCCGAGGTGATGGGAAGGCTGCTCCCCACAGTCTTCTGTGCAGCTTTAACCACCCTCTGCAGAGCCATCCTCTCAGCAGCAGTGCAGCTGTCGTGCCACACGGTGATGCAGGAGCAGAGAACGCTCTCCACCACACAGCGCTAGAAGCTCCTCAGGACAGAGCTCCCAAGTCCATCTCTCTGCAGCTTCCTGAGGAAGTAGAGATGCTGGTGGGCCTTCTTGACCAGACAGGAAGTGGTCTGACATGTACTGCATATGCAGATGGTGTAGGCTGCAAATGCATCAGTTTGCCTGATCAAGGAGTCTAGTCAGTCTAAAGCCTGGTACCCACCTAATTTCTCAAAACGCTCCTGCCGCCCCCTTTTGGCCGCTTGTCACGTTCCCACAAAGCCACTGAAGACCGTCTGATGACGCGCACTGGGGGGAGGCAGAGGGGAGGGGGTCTAGCTCGTTTTCCGGGTCAGTTGTTGTGTTACTGCAGCTCCGACAGTCTTTGTTGAGATTAAAATGTTTTTTTTTATGTTTGGGGTGATCATATGCTGGAGCGGACAGCAGCAACTGTAAAAATGCCACGTTTCTTACCGGAGTTTGGTTCCAATTCATGGAGGCTCGATCTGGTAAGTTTAAAAAGTCCAAAAAAAGTCCCGTTGTCGTTGTGTAATCACATAGCAGAGGCTCTCCCGACTGTTTGCTGGACGCGTCAAGCCACCAGAGATAGAATTTTATGACGTTGGCGGCTCGACGTAGCTCGACGCGTAGGTTGCTTTCGGACGCGCGCGTGCATGGAAAGGAACTGCCGCGTGCCGCCGCGCCGCTTCAATCACTCAAAACGCGCCGCTTCACGGTTCGCCGCGCCTCGACGTGTCTCCACATAGACTTTGAATGTAAACCGGCCGCTTCAGCTGCCCGACACGGGTCCAGTGGGTACCAGGCATAAAGGTTTACTACTGATAAATTCAGCAATTTTAGCATCACAATTAAGATGATAAAAGCTGTGTCGCATTACCACAGTCTGCTCAATAGATTTTCTCAGTACAGTAATATGCATTGTTTAGCTGAGACAGATCAAGTTCAAGTCAAATGTATTGTAATTCGCATTACGTATGGTACATGAGGTGGAATGAAAATATGTATTCAGGGACCCAGTTAGACCCAGAAATGGCAAAAATATAAAGTATAAGCAACAGTATACAGTATAAGGATCTAAGATATACACTAAGACATATGCCAAACGAATGCTAAAAGATCTATACACTAAACACTAATAATGTAAAACAGTATGGTGTACATATCAATAAGCAGCAACAAACTAAACAAATGGTGCAGAGGTTTGTTATTAGCTAATGTGGTGTTTTTCATACTGGTTTGTTATTTCTGAGAAAGACTTGTTTTATCCGCTCATCTATTTTTTTATTTTTTTACCCAGCTTTCGTTTCCAGGTCATGGACGGAGCTGGTTCTTCTCTTTTATGGTCACTGTGAGAGAGGCAGGGGACACCCTGGACAGGTCTCCAGTCCATCACAGAGTCACATAAAAACAAACAGCTATTCGCACTCTCATTCACACCTAGGGACATTTTAGAGTTATACCCATGAATCTAACATGCATGTTTTTGGTCCGTGCGAGGAAACTGGAGTACCAAGAGAAAACACACCAGTGCACGGGAAGAACATGCAAACTCCATACAGAAAGCCCAAGAAGCACACCTGTGACTTGTGAGGCGACAGCTTTTTAAGAACTCCACCGTCATGCCACCTGACTTCATTTATAGCCCTGAATATGATTTTTACACATTGGCTCTTGTTTGACTAGCCATAAGCCTTTCCTGGACAAAAACTTATGCCCCCCCCCCCCCCTTTTTTTCATACTCTGCTCACAGCTCTCATATCAGATGTACGGCTGATAAAGTATTAACTAGTGCATCTCAAAAAAACAGAATATTGTCAACAAGTTCATTTTTTCTGTCCATCATGCCAGAAAGTGAAACTCATATATTACATAGATGCATTACACAAAGAGTGAAATGTTGCAAGCCTTTATATCTTGTAATTTTGATGATTATGGCTTACAAATAATGACAAATCAAAACTCAGTGTCTAAGTATACATTAGAATTTTTTTGAAGAGGTTCAATATTGTAAACTCCTGGTGTCACACCCTAATCAGCTGATTAACTCCTAGACATGAGCTACAGATGTCACATCCCTCAAGTCCAGCCACTTCTGGATCAAATACAACTGGATTGTTTCTCAGTGGTTCAATATCCTCTTTACAAATGAAAGTAAATGTTCATGTCATGTAGAAATTAAGGTCCCAGAGTCTGGAGGAAGAGTGAAGAGGCTCAGAATCTATGTTGCTTGTGAAGTTTCCACAGTCAGTGATGGTTTGGTGCCATGTCCTCTGCTGGTGTTAGTCCTCTGTGTTTTCTGAAGTCCACAGTCAACACAGCATCTACCAGGTCATTTTAGAGACTTCATGCTTCCTTTTGCTGATGAGCTTCATGGAGATGCTGATTTCATTTTCCAGCGCCTCCTGCCTGCACTGACAACAGTACCAAAAGCTGGCTGTGGAATATTCTACCATTCTGTTATACTGAATTTTGCTTTTTTGTTATTTGTAAAACATAATCATCAAAATTACAAGAAATGAAGGCTTGAACTATTTCAGTCTATGTAATTTGTTTCACTTTCTGAAACAATAGACAAAACAACAAACTTTTTCACGATATTGCACATTTTTGGAAATACACCTGTAATAACTGACCGACAGAACATCACTTCAAAACACACCAGCCCATCCCTTTTTACCCTTCTTGCAGCTGATCCTGCAACGAAACACCAACTTTAAACTGAAGTAATAACTGGAATTTCTATGGGTGAAAAGAAATTTATAATCACCTCAGACGTGAGTCCATGTGTTCCCACTTAAAGCCTATGAAGGTCTGCAGTCTGCCATGCCCAAATGACAGGCTTTGATCAGAGGGTCGGATCAGATCGGATTCAAGCATCTAATTCCCCGTGTCACACCATGAATTTGCTGCAGCAGCTGTCAATTACACCACCGCGGAGTTGTGTCATGGGAAAAAAAAACAGGCAATTTCACAACAGTGTATGATGTAATTCAAAGAGGATGGTGGAAATTGACAGACCTGAAAGCGTCTGTTCTTCACATCAGGTAAAATATAAAACACTGAACAGTTTGATCAATTTCATACCACAAACAGCTTATTCACTGCAACTATGAAAGACCATTCAATTCTGGAAATGCTTTGAGGATTCTGTTACCGGTAAATGAATTGAAACACAAACAAATACTGTACTGAAAAATCAAAAGCATTCTGACAAAAATCCCTTTATTAATTTTAAGTTTAGTTTACATGTTCCCATATGTTAAAATGGCTAACAGAAGACCTGTCCATCTTTCTGAAGTTTACAGGCTCTAAAGTTATGAGCTGCATGTTGTTCAGCTCACTGTCCGTTCCAGACTCTGGTTGCCGCGGTAACTCGCACTCCCTATCTCGAATGTGTTGCCATCGCTTGTAAGTCAAGAGTATGCTTTGTTCCCATTGGTGCCTACTACAATCACATCTCTGTCAATCATCCTTCTGCAGATGACTCTGTGGATTACTACAACCAATCTCTTCGGGAGCTCCTGGACCTACATGCTCCCTTGAAGACAAGACTGGTGTCTTTCTCGCGTTCAGCCCCTTGGTACACTGATGAGCTGCGCAAGATGAAGGCAACTGGCCGTGCTATTGAGAGACGTGTAAAATCATCTGGTCTCTCTGTGCATAAGCAGGCATATAAAGAACATCAGAAGGCGTACGCCTATTCTCTTAAAGAAGCACGCTCCAAATATTATTCTAACATCATCAACACCTGCCCTGGAAACTCTAAACAGCTCTTCTCCACAATAACTCGTCTGCTTAATCCCATTAAGCAAACTCTTGAGGACTCTGCTCAAAAATGCGAGCTGTTTCTTTCATCTTTTAAAACCAAAATTGACACTATCAGATCTCAGCTCCACAACCTCCCTGTTCTCAGTGTGCCATCTACCCGTCTGCATTCTGGGACCCTTAACAGCTTTGACGAAGTTGTTCAGAGTGAGGTGGAGGCCATCATCAAGAAAATGAAGCCTTCATCCTGCGCCCTGGATCCTTTCCCCTCGTCTCTCATAAAATCCAATCACTCTGCAATAGGCCCACTTATCACTCAAATAATAAATCAGTCTCTTCAATCTGGTCATGTTCCACTGCCTCTAAAAACTGCCATCATTAGGCCTCTTCTGAAAAAATCTAATTTGGATCCCGACATTTTTTCTAATTACCGCCCAATTTCACACCTCCCTTTTCTGTCTAAAGTGCTGGAAAAAGCTGTTGCTGCTCAGCTGCAGGATCACTTACAACAACACTCCCTGTATGAGAAGTTCCAGTCTGGATTCAGGGCAGCTCACAGTACTGAGACTGCACTGCTGAGGGTTACTAATGATGTCCTCTTGGCTGCTGACACTGGTTCTCCCTCCATCCTTGTCCTCCTTGACCTCACTGCAGCCTTCGACACTGTGGACCATAGTATCCTCCTCCACCGTCTTCATGTGGAGGTCGGTCTCTGTGACACCGTCCTGGACTGGTTTAAATCTTTCCTCTCCAATAGGCTGGAATGTGTTAGTCTTGGCAACGCCACGTCCCAGACAGTCTCTGTCTCCTGTGGTGTCCCTCAGGGGTCGGTTCTGGGGCCCCTGTTGTTTTCCCTTTACATGCTGCCTTTAGGTCAAATTATTAATCAGTTCAACATTTCTTTTCACTGTTATGCCGACGATACACAGCTTTACATCAGGACTGGAGCATCCTCATCTTCCACCTTGTCATCTCCATCTTCACTCACTGCCCTCTCTGCCTGCCTGGAGGCAATTAGGGCATGGATGAATCAGAACTTTCTTCAATTAAACTGCTCCAAGACCGAGGCCATACTGATTGGCACCCCTCACCAGGTACAGACATCTACTATAACAACACTTTCCTTTTCTGGACAAGACATCCCCCTCTCCACCTCTGTTACTAATCTTGGAATAAAAATGGACTCCAATCTTACATTTGAAAATCACATTAAGCTTCTGTTTAAAACTTGCTTCTTCCATCTTCGAAACATCTCTAGACTTCGCCCATCCCTAACTTTTTCCGATGCTGAGAAGCTCGTCCATGCTTTTGTCTCCTCCAGGCTCGACTACTGCAACTCCCTGTTTATTGGAATCCCTGGCAAAAACCTTCAGAAACTTCAGTATATTCAAAACAGTGCAGCAAGGATCTTGTTGCGAGTTCGTAAATTTGAACATATTACGCCCATTCTTCATAACCTTCATTGGCTTCCTGTCGCCTACAGAATTCAGTACAAAACTGCTCTCATTACACATCAATGCTTACATGGAGCTTCACCAGATTATCTGAAGGATATTCTTATTCCACACTCATCCACCCGGTCGCTGCGGTCACAGAACAGTAATCTCCTTCACATTCCGAGAACCAAATTAAGGACCATGGGAGACCGGGCTTTCAGTGTGGNTCCTGCGACGGGGAAATCCCTATTTATCGTGTTAAAAAAATGGCGCTAATTTTAAACTATTTTCGAGAGGAATTCTAATTAATTTAACATTGTTTTAGCAGAAACGATCAGGGGTCAATCTTAATATATAAATATGTTGTGCCATTTTATGGAAAGTTAAAAGATGATGTCAGTGGAGCTTTAAAATGTCAAGTTTCTTACCGGAGTTTGGTTCCAATTCAAGGAAGCTCGATCGGGTAAGTTTAAAAAGTCCAAAAAAAGTCCCGTTGTCGTTGTGTCATCACATAGCAGAGGCTCTCCCGACTGTTTGCTGGATGCGTCGAGCCACCAGAGATCGAATTTTATGATGTTGGCGGCTCGACGCGTAGGTTGCTTTGGACGCGCGCATGCATGGAAAGGAACTGCCGTGTGCCGGCGTGCCACTTCAATCACTCAAAACGCGCCGCTTCACGGTTCGCTGTGCCTCGACTCGTCTCCACATAGACTTTGAATGTAAACCGGCCGCTTCAGCCGCCCGACAGGGGTCCGGTGGGTACCAGGCATGAGACTGGGCATAATACTTTCCTTTTTGATAAATCCTATAGTTAGTCAGCTTGGTTTCCTGACCTATTCCTTATCCTATGCTGCTATAACCTTAGACTAGTGGAGAACAAACTGACCACAAATGAATAGTTTGTATTTGTAATTATTATTTCTTAACATGTGATTTCTGTCTTTGTGTCTTTCCTCAGAGAAAACCTGATTGCTTCCATCCAAACCTGCCATTGTGTATCTGTTCCTCCTTCCTGTCTTCTCAAACCAGCCAGTCAAAGCAGGTGGAGGCTTGTCCTGAGCCTGGTTCTGCTGGAGGTTTCTTCCTCATGAGGGAGTTTTTCCTTTCCACTGTCGCCTCTGTGCTTGCTCAGGATGGGAGACTGTGATAAAGTGAAGACTCAAAGCAGTCTACTGGCTCCCTAGATAAATATTTTTTTTTATTATATAACTTACTTTAATGTATATGAATGTTTCTGTTCAGTGTCATGAGATGACTGTGGGGCAGAGGTTAGAGATGAGCTTGTGAGCGGAAGATCGTCGGTTCAAGCCCCGATACCAACAACATCAAATATGTGGGTGGGATAAGTGAAGCAATCACACCTGTCTCCACCCTCATTTGCCCCACTCTGGGCCCTTGAGCAACGCCCTTAACCCACACCTTCTGCTTCCCTGGGCACCCTAGATAGCAGCTCTCTGTTCCACACAGAGGGCTGTGGTAGCTCAGTGGTCCTTGGTTGTGTCAGGAAGGTCATCCGGCATGAAGACTATTGCCAAGTCTTCATGCAACTTAGTTCGCTGTGGCGACCCCTGACTAAGGGAGAAGCCAAAAGAAAGAAAAAAGTCCTGAGATGACTTCTGTTGTGACTTGGTGCTATATAAATTAACTGAATTGAATTGTCTGAGTGACTAACCCGTCTTCTCATTCCAGATCTGACTGGCTCATAAGACTTTAAAAGAAGCAAAACCAGCCTCCATCTTACCTCATGCTAACCTTGTGTCATTTCATTTGATTGATCTTTGTTTTCTCATTAATTATTAGTTGGGTTTAGGAGTTACCAGCAGTCCTGTTTTTGGTTACAGTTCATTATAGTTTCTTCACTGCTCCTCTCAGTTTACAACCATGTTGCATGTCTTCCCAACACATAAACACCCAGTTTCACAGCACTCCTTTGGCCCCTGTCTCTGGCACCATTCCATCGAGCTGACGTGCTGAGTGTCCTAACAAGAGAGGATGATAAGGATGGACATTTTCTCAGAAGCCTCTTACATCACTGAGATAGCTTTTTCCAGAGGGAAGATTAACAGGGACAATACTACAAGTGAAAGGCACTACATCATGTGCAACTGAAGCAAGAGGCTGCGCTCCACCCTCTCTAAACAAAAAAAAAGTATTTTCAGTGGTTCAGTTTGTTTACTAGCAGCTCTTTTGACAGAAGCTGGATCTTATTTAATTATTTATTATTCACATAAAGTTCATTTTGTTTCAAAGGCATGCCAGATCTTTTTTTATATTAACTTTATTAAATCAGAACTGTTAATATAGCGGTTAGCTTTTTCTCAGAAATTGAATTCTGATAGTTCAGTAATCTGGTTTATTTAAAACAAGAATTTCCTTCATCAAAATTCAGATAATGTTGACACTTTACAAGTACTACACCAAACCAAAATAAGGGTGTGCATTTGATTTTTTTTTCAAAGCCTTGTGGCAGGAAGGTTATCCAGCAGGACAGTAAAACAATGGAACATCAAATAAACAAACCAAAAACATCTGGAACATTGTGATCTGATATCAAGTGTCTAATGAAGCTTATAATTATTCCTACAGATCCATCACCAAGATTAGGGCTGTGCTTTTTATTACGGGTTAGGGCGGCTTTAAATAGAGCCTTTGTGTGTGTGTGTTTCATTTTTTTAGATTAAGGCTGAAAGAAGATTAGGGTGTAGGAAGCAGTGGACATCTGCCCAGCCACTCCACCAGCTGGAGAGCCAACATGAATTCTGCACACCAGCAACATGTACGCTGCCTACATGAGCAAACAGACAGGTCGACTGCTGCCTACATGAGCAGACAGACAGGCCGACTGCTGCCTACATGAGCAGGCAGACAGGTCAACAGCTTTGATCTGAAAATTGTGTTCAGTCCTTCCATCAGCTGTGCCCTGAAATTACCCAAAACGGTTTGTGATGCTTCAAGATTTGTTTTGTTGCATCAGCTACCCCAGTAGTCATGATTACTTTAGTTTCATTTTATTATTATTACTTTTATTCCCAGGATATCCTTTTAAAATAGATTAATAATCTCAATTGATTTCTTTCCTGGTCAAATAAAGGTTCAAATAAATTTGTTATTTGAGTGTCATTTTGATCATGCGGTCCTGGTTTTGTCTACAGTTACAAACGTATGGTTGCTGAGTGTTTACTGAACCTGTATTTTAGAACAATGATGAGTTCCACACAAGATAAGTGGACTTGATTATTTACAAATAATGGGTATAGGCTAGAAAAAGGTAGGTTAAACCTATAAAGATGAATAGATTTTTTTTTTTAAGCACATCTTTTAGGATCAGTGGTATTTGTTTATATAGATGATGATGCCTCTATGACAAAGAAAGTGTGGTTGTGATGTTTTTCACAGTGTTTTGGCGAGGTCTTTAGCCCTGTGTCAAGCATGCAGTGTGATCACTGTTAAGCAAGGGAGAAGAAGAGGATTTCAGGGATGTGGAAATAGCAGGAAAATTTTTTTTTTTTTGTAAGTTAAAGTTATTGCCTTCACCCTGAAGCAGGTTTTCCAGATTCACTCTTTTCCAGTTTTAATAGGCTGTATAGGTAGTGGACCATACAGTGGGGGTCATTATCCAGTTTACAAGGGAGCTTAGGGTTTGCTTACATTCTCTTTGTCATGTGGTTTATTGGTTTCGCTTAACGTTTTGTGTTTGATGTTTTTTTTTTTTACTGGAATGCTCCCTGGGTTGATAGAGTTGATGCTTTCTAGTCCCAAGTCCTAGTTTCTTCATCAACCTGCCTGATTTGTGTTGTCTATTATATTTCTCCAAGTTTGCATTATGTCAGAGTCAATCAAATTGGTCCCTAAGTTAAAAAAACAATTTTTATAAACTCAAACAACATAACAAATGTAGACAATTGGAGCATTTGAAATTTGTTTAATTAAACAATACTTCCAACCCAATAAAAAATGTTGATGTTTTGGAGGCCCGTTAAAAAAAATATACAAAATGTAGGAAAAACTTAACCAGTCTTTTAGTTGGATGTCAGGTTCACGATGGTCCCCGGAAACCCTAAAATAAACTGGCTTATCTACCACACAGCTGGAAACTGTTTGAAATGCACAACTTAAGTCAGTAAATCATGCAAAAAATGCAAAAGTGCACAAACCAGCCAGGTGTCCCTGGTTCCATAAATAAGTGCATGATAAGACATACACCTGCACATTGTGTATTCCTAGAGCTACACTTTTTTTTATTCATAAGACCACACTTCTTTTTACCCAACTTAGAAATGGTAGAACAACCTGCCCAAACACTCAGCCAAAAGTGGATATGAGCCTTGATATGGTAATCACCACAGAACCTGAAAAAACAACTCCACGCCTCGCTCCATCATCACATCACCTGCTGTGCCTGTTGTTGCGTCTGTTCGTGCAGGAGGTGCTGAATTAACACACCAGAGTGCATTATGGCCCACTGAGACACAACTATAAAGATTTCCCTCTTTTCTGCACCCGCAGGATCATTTGGACAGCTCCGCCTCACTGCTTGTCGTCTCGAGATCACAGCATGCGCAGCGCAGGATTTTCTGATGAAACATCGAAGAAATTGTTCTCAACTTGATGAGATTGATGACATACAAAATGAAACATCACATCCTGCTGTGCAGCACTTGAAAAGCTTCAGCAGACACAAAAGAGAACTGAAATATACATATAGTATGCAACATGGCACTGACCTGCCAGGTACTACGTTTCCTTCAGGTTTTTGTTGCTCTTTTGTCTCTTTATTTTTCTCTTGTCTGAAAGAACCATTAAAAAAATGTTTTGTAGTTTGTTTGAAATGATCATGGTATAATGTATTTAACAAATAAACAGTTTAATCATGGTGTCACTTTAACAGCTAGAAACTCATTCAACATATGTCTTAGATCTTTTAGCATATATCTTAGATCTTTAAAAAAACTGCCAAGATGGCCAGCTCTCGCAGCTTCACAGGCTGTGTCTCAATTCAGGGGCTGCATCCTCATGAGTGCGCATTTGTCGGCCGCATACGTCATTGCCCCGCGCGGAGGACTGTCCCAATTCGAAGACTCCTCCTCATGCGGCCGAGGAATGCGGCCTACTTCCTGTCGAAATCTGAGGATGCATTCGTGAATCCTTCCAGACGGAGGCTATCCCAGAATTCATAGCGCCAGCAGAGATTTCGCGGGGGGGTGGGACTTTCTGCGTGCAGAGTCGGGGCTGCTGTGTGTTGTTGAGTCATCAGCTCGTTTTAACAACAACCTCAGCGCGAATATTCATTCAACCTTTATTTAGTCATCTCAAACAACCTCAGCTCGAATATATCTCATTAAAATTTAACTTCAGAAACGACAAAAAAAATTGTGTTAGCTGAATATACAGTATATTAGTGTTTCTGAGTTTACTGTTTTTGAAGAACTGATTACAAATCAGATTATTTTACACGTGCGTAGCAAGGATTTTCTGAGGGGCAATCTTTTAAAACCCAGAGTGGACCAGTGAAAAGCAAGCTGTCGAGTAGCTCAACTGGTTAATCAACCTGCGATTGGTGCAGAGATACTTTTCTCGAAGCTGGTTCGAATCTCACTCGGTACGGTTAAAACTTATTTTACGTTTGTCTTTTATTGGATAAAAAAAAGAAGGAGTTTCACAAACTCCTTCCTTTTAATCTCAGTCCTCATTTTTTTATCCAATAAAAGACAAACGTAAAATAAGTTTTAACCGTACCGAGTGAGATTCGAACCAGCTTCGAGAAAAGTATCTCTGCACCAATCGCAGGTTGATTAACCAGTTGAGCTACTCGACAGCTTGCATTTTGTAGGTCCACTCTGGGTTTTAACAGATCGCCCCTTATAAGCTGATTTGTAATCAGTTCTTAACAAACAGTAAGCTCAGAAATACTAATATATATACATGTATTCAGATAAATAATATATTTTAGCGGCGTCCCTTCTCTTTCCACACACACCAAGCGGCACACAAGAACTTCCCACCCACTTCAAGAGAACGCCCCACCCACTTCAATGCCGGCTCTCCTGAAGGCTAGACCGTCCCATTTCAGCAGTTTCGCTCAGCCCACCCTGTCTTGTGAGTGCGTGGCCTACTCGGCCCAGCTAGGCTGGGTCCTCATGAGGATGCAGCCCCTGAATTGAGACGCAGCCACAGGCTCCTGGTGCGATCCCAGTTATTAAGAGTTTTTAAATTGACTGAGCCTGACTCTGCACGGTTTATGCGTGTGAATTATAACTGAATGGAACTGATGAAAATAATAGCGGATTTGCCACGGAATATAGCAGTCATCAGCAACGATCTCAAATCTACTCTCGGCAGAATGCAGATCTTAAAGTCATCTACCTGGAAGTTGCAGCAGATGCGCTCCAATGGGCAGAGGAGGAAGTGCTGCTCCCAGCTTAAGAAGCAAAGTTGCCGGACTGAAGTGCTAGTAAGTCTAAAAGCTAACGCTAAAGCTGGCAGACTCCCGATACCCTCTCTCTTTCTGTCGAATGTCCACTGGACAACAAGATGGATTTGCTTCGTCTGAGAGTGGGTGCCTCAGGAGATGAGAAAATGTGTGGTGCTTTGTCTCACAGATTCATGGATTAAGAGCGAAATGCCAGACTCAGCGTTCCAGCTGGATGACAGACTCTTTTTTTGAGCGGACTGCTGCAGCAAGGTAATGGGGAAATCGAGGGGAGACGGGGTATGCATTTACCTGAGTAAAAGTTGGTGCACAAACTGTACGCTGATAAACCATAATTGCTCCAAGGCTTTGGAGCAGCTAACAGTGAAATGCTGACCACATTATCTACCTTGCAAGTTCATAGTTGTGTTCATAACAGCTGCTTATATAGCGCCAGATGCTAATGCTACCGACACTCTGCAAGATCTGCATGATCATTTCAGCTCACTGCAAAGCAAACACCCTGAGGCTCTTCACGTGGTGGCTGGAGACTGTAAGGATGGCTCCATCCTGTGGCCATCCCTTGTCTGTACACCTTCTGTCTCCCATGTCTATGTTCAGGTGTTATGAGTTGAGTTAATTACTGTTTGGCTGTATTTAAGTGAGCATCTTCGTCATTGTCTTTGTCGCGTCGTCGTTAGGTCTCCCATGTTTTGTCCCTGCCAGCCTGCTCATGATCTATGTAAGTTTATGTTGCCACGCAGCTCTTTGATTTCTTCTTATGAAAGTGTTTATTTTGTAATCTTTCTGAGTCTGAGTCCCTGCCTGCAACTATTGGGTTTGTACCAACCTACAGAGTAAATCCTGACAGTTACGACGCAACCATTACTTTGAATCCAGCGGGTAGGGTTCTCCTTAGAAAATAGAAGATTACTCACCTCTTGTGTCAACGCGGATGGAGGAGACCATGTTTTGCTGCGGCGGTTTCCGGATCCGTCCCACACCGGCCCAAGAGGACTTTTGCCGGTGTTAGAGATTTTGCCTTCTCCCCTCTGGGTTCTCGAAGAGGAAGGATGGGTTTGGCTCAGAGAGAACGGCTCGACATCCTTTTCCAGTTCGTCTCTCTCTCGAGCCCCACTTGTCGTTTCCGAATGGACATCTGGAGAAGATGAGGACGAACTTTGTTTTCTTCCTGTTCCCTAGTCTCACCGACACCATCGGAGCGGCAGGAATAGGACCCGGAAGCGGTCCACCACGCCTCCGTCCCGACCAGCTGTTCCTGCTCGGTCCGGCAAGACTGAGTCCCCTGTGTTTGGTTCCTATGTCTCCGTGGGGGCGGGTCCCACTGCTTCACCACCCAGAGTGCCGGTGAAGACGAAACCTTACACCTCACCCCCACCTAGAAATAATCCTTCGTCAAATTCTAACACACCAATTTCAGCCCAGTGACATCACCCAAATAAACCGGACTTTGCTAAATTTAATCATTGCTGCTAAAAATAACCCGGACTGTTTTGATTATGTGCTTTCCCTCATTGAGAAGTTTTTATCATCACAAACCGGTCTGACCCAACTTTCTGAGTACCAGCAGTTTTTGGTTGATATTAAGACTTTGAAAACACCCACCACAGTTTTTCCATTACCTACAGTCCCTCCAGTGCCTACAGGGTCCTGTTCAGAAGATGCCCCTTGTGTGTCCTGCTCTAAGGAGATCTTAGAGATGATGTTTCCCATGCTTAGGGAGATTCTGAGTGTAGGGAGGATCCCTAGTCTGATCCTGGACCACGCCGTTGCCACCGTCGCCCGCAGAAAGGGCCTGCAGACTCATCGGCTGATTCGACGCCTATAGACTTATCAGCTCATAGTTTTGGTTCTTCGGCCCTTGGTTCTTCGGCTCCTAGTTTTGGTTCTTCGTCTCCTGGATCTTGCTCTTTGACTCCTGTCTCTGGCTCTTCGGCTCATGGTTCTGGTTCTTCGTCTTCTGGTTTTGGTTCTTCAGCTCCTGGTACCGGCTCCTCATCTTCTAGTTCTTCTGCTCATAGTTCTGGCTCTTTGGCTCATGGTTCTGACTCTTCAGCTCATGGGTCAGACTCTTTGGCTGATTACGCCTCGTCTGGTTCTTCAGTTCCTGGTTCTGGTTCTTCAGCTCCTGGTTCTGGTTCTTCGGCTCCTGGTTCTGGTTCTTCGGCTCCTGGTTCTGGCTCTTTGGATCTCACCTCTACCGCAGAAGACCCCACCTCTATTGCAGAAGCTCTCGCCTTTACCGCAGAGGATCCCGACTCCCCGACGTCTCACGATGTCTCTACGTCCACTGAGAGTCCACGCGTCCCCCGACGCCTTTATGTCCATGGAGGGTCCACGCGCCGCTGATGCCTCAATGTCAACAGAGGGTCCCTGTGCCGCTGATGCCTCGACGTCAACAGAGAGTCTTCAAGCTGCTGATGTCTCCACGCCAGACGTCTCCACGCCAGACGTCTCCACGCCAGACGTCTCCACGCCAGACGTCTCCACTCCAGACGTCTCCAGGCCAGACGTCTCCACACCAGACGTCTCCACGTCAGACATCTCCACGTCAGACATCTCCACGTCAGACTTCTCCATGCCAGACGTCTACAATGCCAGACATCTCCACGCCAGACGTCCCTATGCCTGATGAAGTCTCTACGCTTGATGACGTCTCTACGCCTGATGACGTCTCTACGCCTGTAGACAACTCTTTGTTCGACTCGTTAACGCTCGCAGAAGACTCTTCACTGGACTATTTGATGCCTGAGGAAGGCTCTCCGCATGGCTCAACGTTTCTAGACGACATCTTACCTACCTCTTTGCCTGATGACATCCTTTTGCCTCATGTCTCTTCGCCTGATGATGTCACTTTGCCTCATGTCTAATCTCCTGATGATGTCACTTTGCCTCATGTCTCTAAGCCTGCTGAACCTGCCGCCACAGATACAGATCTCACGTTGGACCTACCTGACGTCTCTACGCTCGACGTCTCTATGTCCGATGTCTCTAGGTCTGACGTCTCTACGCCCAACGTCTCTACGCCTGACGTCCCTATGCCCGTTGTCCTTATGCCGACGTCCCTATGCCCGACGTCCCTATGCCTGATGTCTCTACACCCAACGTCTCTACCCCCGACGTATCTACGCCTTACATCTCTATGCCCGACAGAGGCTCTACGCCCGACGGAGGCTCTACGCCCGACGGAGGTTCTAGACTCGACAGAGGCTCAACGTTTGACAGAGGTTCTATGCTCGATCACGTCTCTTCGCCACACAACTCTTCGCTAGTCAATTGCTAGCCTTTGACCACTGATTCCTCGCTGATGACCTCCTATGGATGGTCTCCCGGCCGTCCGCCTGATGTACCTCTGCCTGATGGACGGCCTCCCGGCCACCCGCCCGACGCATCTCGGCCTGATGGATGGCCTCAGGGCTACCCGTCCGACGTGCTCTTGCCTGAGGGATGGCCTCACGGCCGCCCGCCCGACGTAATCTTGCCTGAGGGACGGTTTCCCAGCCGCCCACCCGACGTGCTCTTGCCTGAGGGACAGCATCCTGACTGTCCGCCCGATCAACCGTTGTCTGATGTAGATCTCTTGGTCACCCATTTTGAACTTTTGAGGGTTTTTTAGGTCTAGTCTTTAGTTTCCATAGTTTTTTCTTAGTCTTTGTGTTCAGTTTCCATATATTTTCTTAGTCTTCGTGTTTAGTTTCCATAGTTTTGCTTAGGTTTAGTCTTTGAGTTTAGCTGTGGTTACTCCCAGGCCTCGTCCTACCGGTTTTTGGATCCTGCCCTTGTGTTTTCCTTGTGTCCCTTTGTCTTCCTTGTGCCTTCCATCCTTGTAGTTTCCTCCCTCCGCCCGCCCTAGGTTTTTTGGGGGAGTTTTTACTTGAGGACACAGGGGGTGTCCTTGGGAGGGGGGGGGGTACTGTAAGGATGGCTCCATCCTGTGGCCATCCCTTGTCTGTACACCTTCTGTCTCGCATGTCTATGTTCAGGTGTTATGAGTTGAGTTAATTACTGTTTGGCTGTATTTAAGTGAGCATCTTTGTCATTGTCTTTGTCGCGTCGTTGTTAGGTCTCCCATGTTTTGTCCCTGCCAAGTCTAGCCTGCTCATGGTCTATGTAAGTTTATGCTGCCATGCAGCTCTTTGATTTCTTTTTATTAAAGTGTTTATTTTTGTAATCTTTCTGAGTCTGAGTCCCTGCCTGCAACTATTGGGTTTGTACCTGCCTACAGAGTAAATCCTGACAGAGACTTTAATTATGTGAATCTAAAAGACTGCCTACCAAGATTTTACTAGCATGTGGCTATACCAACATGTGAAAACAACACGTTTGACTATGTTTACACAAACGTAAAAGATGTATACAAAGCAGAAACTCACTTCCACCTAGGATCCTCTAATCATATCTCCATTTTCCTTGCTCCTGCTTACCTACCCTCACTGAGACGCTCCAGACAGGTACAAAGGAAAGCTAAATCTTGGATGCAAAATAGTGGCCCCACATTGAAAGACTGTTTTGAACGCAGATTGGCAGGTCTTCAGAG
>JBBPBX010012797.1:0-17143 GCA_038048925.1 Garcialebias charrua | reverse complement strand
TTAGCTCACCTGAGGGCAGCCATGCTGGATATACTCGGGGAATGAACTCGAGAGTGAACTCCTGGTGAGGAGGTCATAATCCTGTTTTGTTGACTTCGCAAAGCACTATAGTGCAGAGGAGAGCCAGGAGGACAGCTAAAGAACGAACACAAAACATAGGACAACAGTGGGGTCTGAAAAGTTTTACAAGTCACAAACACAAAAAAATGTTTGTCCACAAACATTCCAATTAGTTTTGGAGTTTGATTCGTAAATTATGGCAGGAACTAATTTTTACTTTTTTTTCTTTAAAACATAATTCTAGTAACTGTACAAGCAATATTATCACTATGATCTCTGTACCTTGATCCAGATCCAAAGCCGATCACAGTTGTTCCACTTCTAACAGGTGAGTCCAGATGGGAAATATTGCGCAAATGAGAGGTTGGAAAGCTGGAAGACATAAGGCCCAGCGGTGTCCCAAATGGATCTTTTAGATTCTGCAAGACTGTGGAACGCTCCTAAGAAAAGGGGCTCAAGGTTAGAGAAGACAAGATTTTTTATTTTTTTGGGGTTGTTTATAGGTTCACTTACATCTTGTGTGACTTTGCGTAGGGCCCACACAGTGTGTGCTCCTTGTACAGTGTCGTATGATACAACTATAGAAGGCTGGCAGCAGGTGAACACTATTTTCATGGTGGAGTCAGACATGTACTGCACATGGGAGCCTTCAAACAAGCCTACGACATTATTAAGAAAAAATACAAATATGACCAACCAAGAAAAAAATAAAGAGACAGTCAGTAAACTTATGAAAGATTGTGTATGCCCTACCTGAAGGCTTGAGCACAACTGGTGCAATCTCATCTAAAGGATGCAGCATACTGAATACTGTAGGCATAGGTTCCCTGTAAGGAAAAACACTTTAAATCTTCATAAATCTGTAATACACAATGGAGTCAGTGTGTTTTGGTGCACACATAGTTGTGCTTGTGGTGTGTCACTAGTCAGTGCATGTATGAATAAATCTAAACATATTTTGCTCTTGAACTTGAGCTTGTTACCCAGGTAGGTTGAGTTGTGTGTCATTTGCTGAATTTTTCCGTTCCAACAAAAGTCCAAACTTAGTCACCCAAACATTTGAGACCTAAAAAAATAAAAAATTAGTCAAGTAAAAAATAATGAAAAAATAAAAAATATATTATGCTACGCAGATGGATGAATATGCTTTATATACAGATTCACAGTGACTGGTCATGTCCTGTGAACATAAAATTAAACCAGACAGTGTGTCTATTTTTCTCACCTGGAAAGGTAGTGCTGAGATAAAATCTTTTCCAGTCACAGTGTGCACGTTGATACAGCTACTCTGGACAATACAGACCGTCTGCTCAACTTCCTCCTCTGCAAGAACAATTTAAATGTATGTAGTGGATTTTACAGAAGTTCAAAACAGAAAAAATATATTATAATAAATATACAACACGTCTTACGCAACAACAACAATATTATTATTATTATAATAATAAATCATTATTGAAAATTACTAATGCTTTGATAAAACTGTACCATCATTGTTGTTTTGAGGAATAACAAAGTTACACCACAAAGCCTGTAGAGTAAAAGACAATGTCAATTACAAACAGATAAATATAAATAAATAAAAATACTTTAAAAAAAAAAAAGACATTTCATTGTGCATATAAAAAAAACACTGGATGAAACACAAGTAAACTTAGTCCAAATGAAAACAGTAATAATCTTTAAACTTCTGCATCTATCTTACCTAAGAAGGCAATGTAATTGACGTATTTTCTACCATCTAAATGCTTCATTTACTCTTTTGTTGAATTTAAAGTGAGTATTTTCTAAATGGAAACTAACACTGGCTGTGATTTGCCTTAGAAAATATGGCTTCCAAGCAAGATGCAACTAATAACCAACCTGTTGCACTGGGCTGTCAACAGTGAAAGCCTTGTACACAGTGGATGATTGTGTGCGGCTGCCTTGGCTCCAAACAACCATGTTTCCTGCAGTATAAAGTTCTTCAAACTCAACTTCGTCCTTTTTCGCTCCCGTGCAGCCCTTTCTAAGCTGCCAGCATTCCTGCCATTTAAAAGTATCTATTAGGCCGGGCACAGGAATTACTAAACAAAAAATAATAATAATTATACATGTAATTACAACTTTACATATCAAAATCAGCATACTGTACAAAGTCATCTCACCCTTTCTCTCTCCTGCAGACTGACTTCCTGCAGGGACCCTACGAGGCCAGCGGCACCATCTGACGACCAGAGCTCAGAGGCTGGTTGGAGCTCTCGAAGCTGCAGGTTGAAAGCATTTGGATGGTTCCTGCAGTGCTCGCGGCCAAATGGGACAAACGACTGCAATTCCCCTGCGGCAATCATTGTAGCTGTTTCTTCATATACGACTTCCGACATGAGTTCCAGATTTCAGCATTATTTCTGTAATGAGTGACAGATATAATATCAGAACAAAGAGAAATAGGCAAATATATTTTTAATTTACTACTTTTATGAGATTTAAATAATCTAGAGTTGCTGTTATCAAGCAAAACATGACTTAAGTATTTTTAATCCACTAATGACTACATTTAAATTATTAAACTTGTGAATTTGCATGGCATGCTTTACAGTACTTTTTTTATTATTCATAAGAAAACATTTTTTACTTTAGATGTACTGAGCCAAATAATTGTTAAAAACATGAGTAGAATAGCGATTTACTACAGTTACAAGTTTGTAAAGATCACAATTGTTAACACTGATGAACATTTTCCATTATATTAAGATTCTTGAAATGTGTCAACAACACATTTACACCACAACAATAACATATTTACATTGACATCATTAATTAAAAAAAAATAGCATGACTAAATTTTAACGGCACCAATGTATGTAACTTTTATTACTGACAAACTGAGGATAACTGTGCAACACTACTCGAGGTAAAGTCAAGCTCATGATCTGCGAATGGAGCAATGCGTTCTTAGCTTTTTCAGAAGGGCTAGAATCAAACAACGACTTCTACAGAAATACGTTCATACTGACAAGCCGGGAGATGTTAAGCTCAAAATAGTTCAGAGTTTGAATCAGAAAGCAACGAAAATTAGCATGCTAAGGCTAAAGCCGTAAACAGCAAGCCCAGACTCGATTAGCATGTTAGCTTCGAGTTCGCAGGGAGATTTTTATCCGCCAACCTGATAATAAGGAATAGTCTGGCTCTTGTTACGTAGTCCTCGTCTTTCTCTTTTAAAAGACTTGCTCGAGCACAACCTCGTTACCCGTGTTACCAGAAAAACGAGTATTTTGGATTGGCAAAATGTGAAATTGCGTACACAACACCAGGTTTTCAAATGACCGCGGACATCTTTCCTATCTCGACACAGCCTCTTCCTCTTCGACTCAGCCAATCAGAAACGAGAATGCATCAGCTGGGAGCTGATTGGCTCTTCAGGATGTCATGTTAATTCATGGCGTTATCGTCACTGTTTGTTTATGTTTATTAAATTTGTTCATTTTTTTTTTTTTTACAAAAGAAACAATACAAAACAATCCCATAATGATAATGTACAAAATATAAAAAAATGAAAGGTAGCAGAAAGAAGAATAAATCGTATTATATCTGCCCCTTTTTTTTAATCTTCAACCAACAATACAATACACATTACTTTACGCTATTTCATATATATATATTTTAACCCATTCGTTTTGATCATTTTCTTAAATGTAAACATTGACTTGGCCTTTTTAACTACATTCTCCAAGCCATTCCATAATCTAATTCCCTGGATTGAGGTAGAACGTCCCTTCAAACTAGTTCTGAATTGTGGTTTTACAAACATCTCTGTCCCCTTAAGATTATAACAACTTTGTCTTTTAACAAAATGCATTTGGATATTTAAAGGTAATGCATTATTTTGAGCCCTATACATAACTGATAAAATATTATAGTCTACCAAATCATGGAACTTCAATAACTTCAGTTGATAAAATAATGTACTTGATGGATGACGGTAATGTTTTCTAGTGATAATTCTTACAGCTCTTTTCTGTAATACAAAAATAGGCTTTGTGATTGTTTTACACGCATTCCCCCAAAAATCAATACAATACTGCATAGTTGAAACAAATTTACTTTTTATTACAGTGTGAGTTTGTCTAAGTTTGTGTCTCTACAAGTATTTTTTTTTATTTATTTATAGTAAAAAAAACAAGTACAACAAAATCATACAATGACAAATATGCACAACAAAAAGAGAAAATAAAGGCACAAATAGAAACATGAAAATAATAATAATAATAATAATAATAATAATGAATTTAATTTTAACGCACTTTTCATTAATAAAAATCTCAAAGTGCTACAAAGTGCAACAAAAGCAAAAATCAAATAAAACAAGTGATAAAATCAAGTAAAATCAATAATACTGTAATATCAACTAAGATCAAAGATAAAATCATGTGGAGGCAGAATAGGCTTGATTAAAAAAATAATAATAAAAAAATAAAACAAGTGATAAAATCAAGTAAAATCAATAATAATATCAACTAAGATCAAAGATAAAATCATGTGGAGGCAGAATAGGCTTGCTTAAAAAGAAAAGTCTTTAAGCCGCTTTCAAAGTCAACCAGTGACTGTGGAGCTCTCAGGTAGTCAGGAGGGAGTTCCATAGGCGGGGGGCAGCCACACAGAATGCCCGGTCTCCCATGGTCCTTAATTTGGTTCATGGAATGTGAAGTAGATTACTGTTCTGTGATCGTAGAGACCGGGTGGATGAATATGGTGCAAGAATGTCCTTTAGATAGTCAGGTGAAGTTCCGTGTAAGCATTGGTGTGTAATGAGAGCAGTTTTGTATTGAATTCTGTAGGTGACAGGAAGCCAATGGAGGTTATGGAGAATGGGTGTAATATGTTCAAATTTACGAGCTCTCAATAAAATCCTTGCTGCACTGTTTTGAATATATTGAAGCTTCTGAAGATTTTTGCCAGGGATTCCAATAAACAGGGAGTTGCAGTAGTCGAGCCTGGAGGAGACAAAGGCATGGACGAGTTTCTCAGCATCAGAAAAAGTCAGAGATGGGCGAAGTCTGGAGATGTTTCGAAGATGGAAGAAGCAAGTTTTAAACAGATGCTTAATGTGATTTTCAAATGTAAGATGAGAGTCCATTTTTATTCCAAGATTTGTAACAGAGGTGGAGAGGGGGATGTCTTGTCCAGAGAAGGAGATTGTTGTTAAAGTTGATGTTTGTACCTGGTGAGGGGTGCCAATCAGTATGGCCTCAGTCTTGGAGCAGTTTAATTGAAGAAAGTTCTGATTCATCCATGCCCTTATTTCCTCCAGGCAGGTAGAGAGGGCAGTGAGTGAAGATGGAGATGGGGATGATGAGGATGCTCCAGTCCTGATGTAAAGCTGTGTATCGTCGGCATAGCAGTGAAAAGAAATGTTGAACTGATTAATAATTTGACCTAAAGGCAGCATGTAAAGGGAAAACAGCAGGGGCCCCAGAACTGACCCTTGAGGGACACCACAGGAGACACCGACTGTCTGGGAAGTGGCATTGCCAAGACTAACACATTCCAGCCTATTGGAGAGGAAAGATTTGAACCAGTCCAGGACGGTGTCGCAGAGACCGACCTCCACATGAAGACGGTGGAGGAGGATACTATGGTCCACAGTGTCGAAGGCTGCAGTGAGGTCAAGGAGGACAAGGATGGAGGGAGAACCAGTGTCAGCAGCCAAGAGGACATCATTGGTAACTCTCAGCAATGCCGTCTCTGTACTGTGAGCTGCCCTGAATCCAGACTGGAACTTCTCATACAGAGAATGTTGTTGTAGGTGGTCCTGCAACTGAGCAGCAACTGCTTTTATGTTATATGTTTGGGCAGCTTACAACAAAAATTCTTTACAGAGTGTTTTAGTTTTTAGGGCTTTTGCATTGGTACAATACTTTAAAGTAGATAAGTAAGCAGAAATATACTGTAATTAGAAAACACTATAAATCTAGCCCTGATGCATGCTCAATAATCCAGGTAGAAAAATCTAAAAAAGCTATGTCTGGTCCTCTGGACATTCAAAAAAAAAAATTGTAGATTTTTTTTTTTTTTTTTGAATGTCCAGAGGACCCGACTTAGCTTTTTTTAGACTATAAATCTAGGTTTTAGCATGGAGAATTTACAGCTGTGGATGTAAAATTTGGCTAATAGTAGTATTAAATTTACAACAAAAACGTTCTTAATTGAAATATTTGAACAAAAAAAAACAAACAGTATAGTTTTAGCGTCAAATGGTAGGTCAATTTCTATTTTTCCATGTACAAACAGGAAAATGTCTTTCCAGAACACCTGAGTATAAGGACAGTCCCAGAAGAGATGGATGATGGTCTCCTCAGAGCTGTGGCAGAGTGAACACATTGGGTCTACGTTTGGACGGTACCTGGATATTATACAGTTTACAGGATAACATTTATGCGGAATCTTTAGGGACACTTCTCGAATCTTATTAGTTATAAAGTATTTTCTAGGTAAGTCAGTGTTTTTCAACCACTGTTGAGTGATCATCAGGTGCGCCGTGGAAATATTCCAATTTCACTTAACTGGTCTAAAATGATTTTTTGAAAACAAATTAATTATCTAATAATAACCGCTGTGAAGTTATTTTCAAGTTGGACGTTGGATATTCGAGCTCCGTGTCTGCGTTGCTCTCGTCAGTCCGCTTCATGGAGCCTGATTTCGTGCAGCCGTGCTAAGTCTGCCCCTACTCAGAGACGTCATGGTTCGCTTAGGGGCCGTCAACAAATTTTCGAGTGTGTCACTTTTCATAAACAAAAAATTATATATTTTACGATTTGAGCCACACACACAAATCTTACATTATACTACTCTCCAAGACCAGATCTGCGAGGCACAGCTGTTTATTTCTCAATTTTTATGCATTTTGTAATTTTTCACAATTTAATATTTAATAAATCACTGTTTTTGGTCAATACAATTCAGGTCTTTTGAGCCACCCACACAAATCTTACATCAAACTACTTTCCAAGACCAGGCCTATGAGGCACAGCTGTTTATTTATCATTTTTATGCATTTTGTAATTTTTCACAATTCAGAAGAAGGCAGATACCGTGAGCTCGAGACAGTACAGTGAGAGTTACATTTCATTTGGATTTACTTTTACCGGGGATGCAACGACACAGACTCCGTTGTGCTTGGTATGCGGTGAGAAGCTATCCAACAGTTCTATGGTAAGTTTGTAAAACACTTTGAAGTTTTCTACAACCTCTTTAAATTTAAGACCACATTGTTGTGGCACTGTTTGGGTGTATTTTTGAAGACATGTTAAGTGCAATTTGAAATAAGAAATATAAAGTATGATAAAAATACATTTTTGTGTTTATTTCATTCCTATTGAAGACACTTTGATAAGAATGACTATATATTTAATATAGGCGGATACAGAGTATCTTTGTTTACAATTTTGGTTGGTGGTGTGCCTCGTGATTTTTTCAATGAAAACACTGTGCCTTGGCTCAAAAAAGGTTGAAAAACACTGTTCTAGGTAACAACCAAACATTTTTCCAACAGATATCATTAAATGAATTAGCCCAGAAGAATATAGAAGCCGGTTTACTGATACAGTCTCTAATTATTAATTCTCTAATACATTTGGTATTTGTTTTTTCGCTTAAAAAGGGGTCAGAGTTACCAATGAATAATTCTTCAGTTAAATAGTCCGTACTGTTTTGTACATGATTTGACATAAACATTTTTACACCAGATGGAATGGCATCAAAGACAATTGCAAATTCTTTTGGTGGTACTGGAAAGTTATATGTAGTTAAAATTTCACTATAAGAGTAAGTGTTTCCGTCTTTGTTGAATAACTGATGTACAGTTACATTAAATTGATGTGCACAGTAATAACTGTGTCTCTACAAGTAAGCCTATTCCTGTTAGACGTGTTTGACATCACCAGGGTGCTTGTCAGGGGTTTGTCTGAGTTTTGCTTTTGTTTTTCTCTGTACATAAGTCATGCCTTATGAGCCACTATAAGTCCTGTTGAGGTGCTGCATTTTCTTTCTGAGTGCAGCATTGATTTGTTGCTTGTTAGGTTTTTTGTGTGTTTTTTGTTTGTTTGTTTGCTTGTTTTTTATCAGCAGGGAGTAAAATTGCAGAAAGACCAGTAAACATTTTATCAAAGTCAAAAAGTCAAAGTCAACTTTATTGTCAGAACTGCAATATGTACAGGACATACACAGGATTGAAATTGCGTTTCTCTCAGTCCCTCGGTGCAACAGTAACCATCTAAACACTAAACACTAAAACATTTAATAAACATAAGCATAAAATAGTAAAAGTGTAACACTGTCCTGAGTTTTTTCATAGTAGTATAAAAGTATGAAAATTTACACCAACACTGAAACACCAAACACCCCTAAAACACCAAACACCCAATGAACATAAGCATAAAATGAAATAATAAAAGTGTAATACTGTCCTGAGTTTTTCATAGTAGTATAAAAAGTATAAAAAGTATATCTATAAAATAAACTGAAGGTTCTAGCATTGACATTTGCAAAGAGTGGCACAGCAGCATATGAGTTAATGTACACAGTATATGTATGAGGTAGTTGATGTTGGTATAGAGGCAAAGTGGCATATGCAGTAAGGCACATTTGGCATCCTTAGATAAGGCTAGTCAGAGAATACTGTATATGTATCAGCAGTAGTGTAGATATAAAAGTAGTGTAAATGTAAACAGTAGTAATAAATGTAAACCGTATTAATAAATGTAAACAGTGAATGTAAACAGTAGTATGACTATAGGCAGTAATGTAATACAAACATTAGTGCAAATATGAGAAGTAGTGCAAACTGAATGAGCACATGACCGAGAGTTTAGTGAATAACCCGTTTGATGACACAGAGTCCAGTGTTAAAAACTTTGTGTTGTGTGGTAATGTGTGAGAAAGTTTTTTGTGTTAAGGCAGTTCAAATGGGAGGGGAGGCAGAGCAGGCAGAGTGTTTAGCATTCTGACTGCCTGATGAACAGAGCTGTCTCTCAGTCTGCTGGTTCGAGCCTGGAGACTCCTCAGTCTCCTCCCTGATGGCAGCAGTCTAAAGCGGCTGTGTAGTGGGTGTGTGGGATCACCTGCCATGCAGTGGGCTTTCCGAGTGAGGCGTTTGCTGTGTAAGTCCTGCAGTGAGGGCAAGGAGGTGCCGACGATCTTCTCAGCTGCTCTCACGATGCGCTGGAGGCTCTTGCGGCATGATGCAGTACATGCACCAAACCACACCGTGATGCAGCTGGTCAGGACACTTTCTATGGCACCCCTGTAGAAGGTGCACATGATGGGGGTTGAAGCTCCAGCCCTTTTCAGCTTGCGGAGAAAGTAGAGGCGCTGGTGAGCCTTCTTGGCCAGTGCTGCAGTGTTCCTGCTCCAGGACAGGTCCTTCGAGACGTGCACTCCCAGGAACTTGGTGCTGTCCACTCTCTCCACTGCGGTGCTGTTGATGGTCAGAGGGGCATGTTGTGCATCCCTCTTCCTGAAGTCCACGACAATCTCCTTTGTCTTCTCCACGTTGAGAGTGAGATTGTTGTGTCCGCACCACAAGGCCAAGCGGCTCACCTCGTTCCTGTAGTCCGTCTCATCGTTGTTGCTGATGAGACCTACCACTGTTGTGTCGTCCGCAAACTTGATGAAGTGGTTGGAGCTGTACGATGGTGTGCAGTCGTGTGTTAGCAGGGTGAATAGAAGGGGGCTCAGCACACATCCTTGTGGGGCCCCTGTGTTCAATGTGATGGTGCTAGATGTGTTACTCCCGATCCGTACTGTCTGTGGTCTCCCGGTCAGGAAGTCTAGCAGCCAGTTACACATTGAGGTGTTCAGCCCCAGACTGTCCAGTTTATGGATGAGCTGTTGGGGGATGATGGTGTTGAAAGCTGATGGTGTTGAATGCCGAGCTGAAGTCGATGAACAGCATTCTANTCGGTCGTTGGGCTGGTTTTGGCAGTCACCAGCACACTGGTTGATCCACGAGAAGGTGCCCCGTTGCAGCTCTTCAAACTGAAGAAGTATTTTGGATAAAAAAAGAAACATTGCAACAAAGAAGAATCATCCAGAGGACCTCACTCAGCCTTGTTAGATGTTTTTATATAATAATAGAATATGTGCAAGAGCTTCCCTCTGAAACTGGTGCCCGCTCTAACCAACATCTTCTTGACTTCCTGGTTGAAGTCTTTTTTCATTAGTAATTGAAATAAATCACGGAGCTAAATCCAGACGTAGCTTCTCATCAGAAGGAAACTCTGTATCTTGTAGCTTCCTTTGTTTCTCTGCTGTAAACCTTGGAGGGTGTCACGGGCAGAGGTGGAAACTCTGCTTCCATCCCCTCATCAACATCTGGGCTAATATAATCATGCATGCTGGCAGCGGTCGAACTTTTAGATCCAGCTAGCTTGTTGTTAGCTACGCTAGCGGTGGATAGTTTGCTGGACTCGTGTTTTCTTCTTTCTGCACCTTCACATCACTCTACAGTGTCTATACACTTATTATGGTACCTTGTCAGCAGAATGTCTCCTTGTAGCAAACAACTCCCTTTAAAATATGAAAATGTGTCGATTGAATATCAGAGCGCCATCTTGAAAACCTCCTCATCACGAAGGAAAACAAAAAGGCCGAGCTGGTGACGTCATGTCCACATATTAAAGGAACCTGGAGTTTCCACAAAGATTAAAAGAAACATTTCTAAATAACTACTAGATAAACTTTTCTGCAAAACAATATGATAAAATTCATTAAACAACAAAACTGTTACACAACATTAGTGGTTTGCAAACTACAATTTGGTGCATTACCACCACAAACTGGTGAGGAGGTGGACTGAAACAATGTAAACAAACAAATTAATTAATTAATTCATAACTAACGATTCTTTCAAACAAACAATCTGTTTCAGATATTGTATTAAAACCTGAGCACCATTATCTTTTGAATTGTGCAATAATTCAACTGTATCAAATCTTTCTTTGATTTCAGTGAGACTGTTCATCAGTTGACTTCTTTCATGTCTGTATTTCTGTCAGTTCAATAACTCATGTTCTATGGTCTCATCTTCTCCACAGTAGTCACATTTATGATGCTTCCCTGTTATGAATAATGTTCTGTTCAATCCTGTGTGTCCAAATCTGAGACGTGATGTGATGTTTCCTCCTCCTGTTTCTTTCACATCTCCTCATTTCTCCTGTTTGTTGTTGAATTCTATAAAACCATCGACCTTTTCTTTCTTCTTCCTGTTGTTTTTCCATCTTTCACTCATTTTTTTTCCTTTTCAATGCTTTTTATTTCTGCTCGACTGAGTTTTATATCTATTTCATTTAATGAATCCATATTATTGATTAATGTATTCTATAACTGTATTTGAATATTTTTTTTTTTCTTTCTTTCCTAATAATTTCAGATCTACTATTGGGTCTGTGAGTATCCATGGTTGTATGACTGGTTCTGGTTCTGTTGGGCTCACATTAATATTATTGATGTGAATTTCTGTAGTTTTCTGATTTATGGTCCAACCAAAGCTTTTGAAATGGTTCTTGTCTTTTCCCAGTATGGTTTGAACACTTCTTGTGTTGGATGCTTCTGTTCAGGACCTTTTACATTTGTCCAGTAGTTTAGAGCCAACTGGTCCATTCTGGTGTTCAGTGCTGGTTCTCCCATTTCTACTAATCTTCATCCTGTATGTGTTGTTTAAAGGCACCTGTAATCATTCTTAATGTCTGATTTGAATGATGTTTCATTTTTCTAAAGTTGTATCTGAAGCTGAGTTATAAACAATACTTCTGTAGTCTAGTACTGGTTTATTTTGTACTTTATTGTAAATACAAAGCAGAACAACAATACAATATAATGACAGTCTCCAGGGGGTTACAAACATCGAGTCAAAGAATTAGAACAACATGTTACACAAATACATTAAAGAGATACATAAAGTACAAGTTTTATGGTTTCATGTTGGTGGACTGTCTAATAGTTTTAATATTTTGTTTGACCTCATTTTCAAAAATGGAAATAAGTGGTTTTTGATTAGTGTAACAGCATTTGTGGATTTGTCTAAATATATAATGAGATTAATGATATGAAATAGTTTTCTTTTAGCCAATGGTTGGTCAGTGAAGCCAAATAACATGTGTTCAAAGCAAAGGGACAAATGTGGTTCAATAGAAGTAGAAGTTGACACCCCACCCACGTCAAAAATTAAAGCAAACAGTCTGAATGGTTAGTGCTCCGTTAGTGCTGGTTTGTGCCGTTAAAATTTTCGTTTGTGCTGCTTTGGTTTCGGAGATATTAAATATTATTTTTTTAGGTCATCTAAAGGTCACCATCACCCCATACACCTCCAAAACGCACCGGAGTGGTCTAGTTTGGTCTAGTTTGTTAGTGCTCCGTTAGTGCTGGTTTGTGCCGTTGAAACTAGCGTTTGTGCTGCTTTAGTTTATGAGATATTAATAATTAAATATTTGACCGATGACGTAGTTTTTCGGATCCGCCTCTCGGGTTGCAGTGCGCGCTCCCGACACAGTGGGAACAGATGACCTAAAAAATAATATTTAATATCTCCGAAACCAAAGCAGCACAAACGAAAATTTTAACGGCACAAACCAGCACTAACGGAGCACTAACCATTCAGACTGTTTGCTTTAATTTTTGACGTGGGTGGGGTGTCAACTTCACAGCCAGCCAGCTCAGCTCGTGGCTTCTGGTGGCGACTCTTCAGTTCGTCCGCGATGTTTAGTTTGTGCCAGATATATATATATGTCTTTGTTTTACGTGGCTTTCAGCTGGAGCTCAGCTCTCGCCCTGTTGCTCCAGCGATGACGTCACTTCCTTATATAATCTCCAAGTACCGTCCAAACGTAGACCCAATGTGTTCACTCTGCCACAGCTCTGAGGAGACCATCATCCATCTCTTCTGGGACTGTTCTCATACTCAGCTGTTCTGGAAAGACATTTTCATGTATGTAAATAGAAAGTTAGAAATTGACCTACCATTTGACGCTAAAATTATACTGTTTGGTTTCTTTTGTCCAAATATTTCAAGTGAGAAAGTTTTTGTTGTAAATTTAATACTACTCTTAGCCAAATTTTACATCCACAGCTGTAAATTCTCCTTGCTAAAACCTAGATTTATAGTGTTTTCTAATTATATTTCCTCTTACTTATCTACTTTAAAGTATTGTACTAATGCAAAAGCTTTAAAAACTAAAACAATCTGTAACGAATTTCTGTTGTAAGCTGCCCAAAACACATTATTGTTTTTGTTTATGTGCCTTTATTCTCTTTTGTGCTATGCATGCCTTAAGTCTCGAGCCATGTTTGACATTGTAAGGTTTTTTTTGTACTTGTTTTTTTTATAAAAAAATAAAAAAAAATAAAAAAACACCAGGGGGCGATGTCTCTACACAAACAAAAGGAACCTGGAGTTTTCACAAAGATTAAAAGAAACATTTCTAATAACTACTAGATAAACTTTTCTGCAAAACAAGAAAAATATTAAAAAGACGGTGCATTTTGATTAAATTCATTAAACAACTTCATTAAACAACAACCCTGTTACACAACATTAGTGGTTGGAAAATAACTATTGGTGAATTACCACCACAAACTGGTGAGGAGGTGGACTGAAACAATGTAAACAAACAAAATAATGTATTAATTAATAAATGTATGAATAACTAATGATTCTGTTTCAGATATTGTATTAAAACCTGAGCACCATTATCTTTTGAATTCTGCAATAATTCAACTGTATCAAATCTTTCTTTGATTTCAGTGAGACTGTTCATCAGTTGACTTCTTTCATGTCTGTATTTCTGTCAGTTCAATAACTCATGTTCTATGGTCTCATCTTCTCCACAGTAGTCACATTTATGATGCTTCCCTGTTATGAATAATGTTCTGTTCAATCCTGTGTGTCCAAATCTGAGACGTGATGTGATGTTTCCTCCTCCTGTTTCTTTCAGATCTCCTCATTTCTCCTGTTTGTTGTTGAATTCTATAAAACCATCGACCTTTTCTTTCTTCTTCCTGTTGTTTTTCCATCTTTCACTCATTTTTTCCTTTATGATGCTTTTTATTTCTGCTCGACTGAGTTTTATATCTATTTCATTTAATGAATCCATATTATTGATTAATGTATTCTATAACTGTATTTGAATGTAATTATTTATTCCTAATAATTTCAGATCTACTATTGGGTCTGTGAGTATCCATGGTTGTATGACTGGTTCTGGTTCTGTTGGGCTCACATTAATATTATTGATGTGAATTTCTGTAGTTTTCTGATTTATGGTCCAACCAAAGCTTTTGAAATGGTTCTTGTCTTTTCCCAGTATGGTTTGAACACTTCTTGTGTTGGATGCTTCTGTTCAGGACCTTTTACATTTGTCCAGTAGTTTAGAGCCAACTGGTCCATTCTGGTGTTCAGTGCTGGTTCTCCCATTTCTACTAATCTTCATCCTGTATGTGTTGTTTAAAGGCACCTGTAATCATTCTTAATGTCTGATTTGAATGATGTTTCATTTTTCTAAAGTTGTATCTGAAGCTGAGTTATAAACAATACTTCTGTAGTCTAGTACTGGTTTATTTTGTACTTTATTGTAAATACAAAGCAGAACAACAATACAATATAATGACAGTCTCCAGGGGGTTACAAACATCGAGTCAAAGAATTAGAACAACATGTTACACAAATACATTAAAGAGATACATAAAGTACAAGTTTTATGGTTTCATGTTGGTGGACTGTCTAATAGTTTTAATATTTTGTTTGACCTCATTTTCAAAAATGGAAATAAGTGGTTTTTGATTAGTGTAACAGCATTTGTGGATTTGTCTAAATATATAATGAGATTAATGATATAAAATATTTTCTTTTAGCCGATGGTTGGTCAGTGAAGCCAAATAACATGTGTTCAAAGCAAAGGGACAAATGTGGTTCAATAGAAGTAGAAGTCAGGATGCAGAGATCTTCACATAGTTGAGGAGAGAAGGAGCAAGAGCAAAATAAGAGAAAACATCTTCAAGGTGACCTTCACAGAAAGAGCAAGTTACATTTACTGTACTTGCAGCTGTACACGTTGCACCGCCGTATAAGTCTCATCAGTCCAAAAATGTCTAATAAAGTGGAAAAAACATAAATAAGTCACATCTATTATGCGTCACCGTGGAACACCCGGAAACGTGGGCCGGTGTTGTGCCAAAAATCGATTGGCTGCCAAAAGGCGGCTGTGGGAGCGTGCACGGGAGGACTTTAACAAGAATTTAACAAGATTAACACTTAAAAACAATTATTTGTTTGTTTGAAATTATATCAAAGGTGTGTCTCAGTTGAACTTTTCCTTAATAAATGCACTATATTGGTCTAATCAGCTGCATTTCAAAAATGGATCCAGATTCATTTGTTGTCCACTGTTGTCGTCACTCCTTGTTAAAATCAGGTCTCTCTTGTAAATGAGTCCCCGAGGCTCAATGGGATCAACCTGTATAAATAAAGGTTGAATGAAAAAGAGCTCATAAATAATAAAAAGAGCCCCGTGTTAAAGGTCCAGAGTGTTCTGACCCACAGGTTGTGGTCGAGTCATGTATGAACAATGTCTGTCAGTAAAATATCAGAATAAAAACCTTTCAGTCATTCAGCTGTTTGATTGGACAGTTGGACAGTTGCTCTGCCGAAGTGCTCTTCAGCCCATAGTCTTTTCTGCAACTCCTCATTTTATAGAGTGTAGTGCAGATGTTTTACAGAGGAGCAGAGTTGAGACACAAAGCAAAGACGGAGACAAACGAGTCCTTCATGTTCCTTCATGACCACATCCTCCTCTCAACAAGAAAGAGGGACTTGTCTAAACGCTCCATGAGGAGCTGCTGGTCTGGAAGACTCCCAGTAGCTGATGTGGGCCTGAGCTACTGGTCTGCTTTAAGGTTGAGAGAGCAGCAGCTTCAGATGAATGTCCACGTCCACAAACACATCTGTTAGAAACACTCTGATGCTTCAAAACAGCTCAAAGAGACACAAGTTCAGATGAAGCATCAAACAAAACAAAGAGAGGAGGAAAATGTGACATAATGGAATGGGATCATCAGTTCTGTCAATCAGTCTGTATCTAAAAGCTGCACATGTCAAGTCCAGAACAAATCTCACCAGCTCAGTCCACAGATCAACATCCTGCTAATGTCACCCGACTGCCTTGCACAAGGATGAGGATGACGACAAAACAATTGGGACAAGAAATAAAGGATTCTGAGTGTGAAACAACAAATGATGTGAGAGAAAAGTGGGAGGAAAACATCCAAGAACATCTGGGGGGTCCAGGACCACCAACAGCTGCAGCAACAGAACACATCAAATCAAATGTAGTGTTTCAAAGCACAGCTGTGAGGAGTTGATCCAGATCTATAGATCAATAGATATCAGTTGTGCATTAGAAGAAACAAGCTGCTGTGCAGATGTGTGTGGGGCAGATCACATCTGTGTTCAGCAGCATCCAGTTTGCCTCATGCAACAGGTCAGAGAGAGTCCTGTCCAGCACCTCAAAGGTGACACAGGTCTGCCCCATGTACTGGAACCAGTCCTAGAACTGGACCAGGTTACAGGCTCTGTGTTCAGGACACTGATCATGTTCATCAGGAACATCTGGAAAACAAGACGAGGACACAAACTAGATGATGTAATGAAAGATGAGCAGCTTGTGGTGCATCTTCAAGCAGAGCAGAAAGAAAAGTGTTGAATCTTCATGAACACACGTCTGGGATCAACCTCTTTATCAGAGTCCTGGAAACATCTGGATCCTTGTTCAGGATCTGAACAGCTGCTGTCTCCTTGGTCTTCAGGCTCAGACATTTGTCCACTTGGACAAAAACAGCCTTCAGCAATAAACTCCAGGACGGAGTGATGAGAGGAGCCGCCGAGCAAAGTTTGACCAGCTTTAATGTGTCAGCTTTAGTCAGTGTGACTGTGGACAGAAACTTGTTCAAGTTCTTTTTTCTTTTTGTCATTCCAGACACATTTAAATCACAGAGACATCAAATCACATTTCTTCATCAAATAAACAACAATCAGGTAGAAAAACTGTCATCAAGT
>JBBPBX010012796.1:36647-53460 GCA_038048925.1 Garcialebias charrua | reverse complement strand
TATATATATATATATATATATATATATATATATATATATATATATATATATATATATATATATATATATATATATATATATATATATATATATATATATATATATATATTATATATATATATATATATATACTTGTATTAGGGATGTAACGGTACACGTGGGTGTACCGAACCGTTTCGGTACGGCACGTTCGGTTCAGTCCACCTGCGTACCTTTTCAGTTATTTTTTCACTCATTAAATGTTATTAACGGGAGAATATGCGCAGCTGAACAAAAATTCCTAGGTGTGTTTCAGCACGGCGCTATTATCCTGCAGCCCGTGCAGCATTTAGCAGCCTAGCATCTCGTTGCGGTCTCCTGTTTGGGAACGTTATGGCTTTCTTGTTAAAAGACGAGCGCAAATCCAAAGCTGTGTGTGGACGTTGTTTCACGGAGATTGGATCTGTAGCAGCAACACGTCTAACTTGTTAACGCTCTTGAAACGACATCATCCAAACGTGATGTCTCTTCTACAAGCAAGAAAAGCAACTTGTTGCAAACACCAATGACAGCAGCATTTAAACTACCTTCTTCATCAGGTAATTCAGATCGGTCCAGATCAATAACACAAGCTGTAGGAGTTCCCTTTCAGTCAGGTCACTACGGTGCAACATAAACGTATGGGAATTGTGCCCCCATGCGTTCACCGGTGAAGACTCTTTCAACACGCCTGTCAAGGCCAATGAGATCGCTGCATGAGCAGGAGGCTCCTCCCTCCTGCTACAAAACAGGCAGCGTGCCTCATTTCCGTCATCTATTTGCACTTCACCTCGCTTCACCTTGACTAACGCGGACCTTGTACTGGCTGAACTGGATTGCCCGACTGGAGGATTTTTTCTTCCACGCTGCTCAGTTTAGCCCTGCTAACTGAGCACTTCCTCACATTTAGCCCTGCTAACATGAACATTTACGCTGTTTCAGAGTCCTGTTTAGCGCTGATAACTGGCTAGCCACCCCATAATTAGCTCTGCTAACGGGGTTTTTCACGAACAGCTTGACGAAGAGGACAGCGTTTTTTACTTGTTTATCTCTGCTAACGAATAGACGATGAAAGACGACGTTTTTACTTCTTTAGCTCTGCTAACGAGTAGACAACGAAGGACGACGTTTTTACTTGTCTAGCTCTGCTAACGAGTAGACGATGAAGGACAACGTTTTTACTTGTTTAGCTCTGCTAACGAGTAGACAACGACGGACACATTTTTACTTGTTTAGCCCTGCTAACGAGTTTTCCCGCTCATCTCTCGGTGACCAACATGGCTCCGAAGAAGAGTAAAAAGAAATCAAAGGCCTCCAGCAAGGACAAGGGGCCGGGAAGCCCGGGGTCATGACCATGTCCAAGCGCCTGTGGGTTCTTCATCTCCAAAGCGGACACCCACGAAGCCTGCCCGATGTGTCTCGGCATGCTGCATGCTAGAGTAGCGCTGAATGATCTGGAGTCGTGCTCGCACTGCAGCCGACTCTGCTACACAATATGGGAGAAACTGGTGGAGTTCCTGCCAAAGATGCTGAGGAACTCCAGCGTGGCGAAAGACCCGCTACTGTCCGAGGCCCTCAAACCTACAGTCGAGCTGGAGTCTGACGACATGGAGGACATGGTGGCGCTGTCCTGGGGCGAGCAGATGGACATGCTCCAGTCAAGAGAGGAGCCCAACGACACGGGACTCAAATATGACGTGCGCGACATGCTGCTGTCTGATGAAATTTCGTTATCAGCCTCCGGCGAAATCTCCAATGACGAGGCAGAGCAAGGCGTCGAGGACGAGGCAGAGGACTTCTCCCAAGAGGCTGCCGCGGCATCCGCCGAAGCGGACGGATCCACTCCAGCCCTGTTTGACCTGTGCCGTAGAGTGGCCGAGTCTTTGAAGGTGCCGTGGCCAACTCCTCCGCCATGACAACAAGAGATGAGATTAGCGGGGAACTACTTCCTCCCGAGGCAACAAACCTCTGTGAGGCACAAGCTGCCGGTGTTCCCGGACTTCCTGAAAGAGCTCACGAGGTCGTGGTCAACACCAAGGGCACCGTTGTCCCTCCCGCTCTCACAACTCTTGGACCTAGAGAACATGTAACAGGCGGGACTGTCTCAGATCCCCCCATGGATGAGACTCTGGTAGCGCACCTGGTGCCCAAGACATCGGTGGGCAAGCCCACACTTCCCAGCAAGCCGTGTCATTTTTCAGTGGCCCAGCTGGAAAAGATTTATTGGGCACAATGCCTCGTAGCACGCGCACTCAACACAGTTTCCATGCTTCAGTTGTACCAAGCTGAAAAGCTGTAGGAACTGCAGGAAGCCACCATAGCAAAAAAGAAAGTGGCAGAGCCGCTTGAGGAGGCCCGAAGGACAGCTGATTTCATCCTTCGCCTCTCAGGCACAGCAGCGATGGCGATCGGAAAGAGCATGGCCGAAACGGTTGTCGCCCAGCGACACCTATAGCTCACCTTGACGGAGCTCCCAGAGAACCAACGCGCCACCTTCCTCCAACAGGCAGTGGAGCCTACAGTTCTGTTTGGCGGACCTCTGGACAAGATTCAGAGTCGCAGCAACCAGAGGAAAAAGTAGGAGGAAGCTCTGCGGGAGGGGATGCCGAGACAGCTCTTATCCCAGTCCAGAGACCCGAGCGGCCACAGAGGTACGCCTGCACGGCAACATTTGCTCTCTCGACGTCCGGCACACAAGAGGCCCACAAAATGTTGACACTGCATCAGGTAATGAACTCTGTACGTCCAGAGGACTGGTGTATGTCCGTGGATCTGCGCAATGCTTACTTTCATATCCCGATCATACCCAAACACAGAAAGTTTCTATGGTTTGCATTCGAGAACACAGCGTACAAGTATCAGGTTCTGCCATTCGGCCTGTCCCTGGCTCCCCGTGTGTTTACAAATTGCCTCGAAGCTGCGCTGACACCAATGAGGAATCAAGGCATCAGAGTTTTGAACTATCTAGATGACCTCCTTGTGCTGGCGGGGTCATGCGAGCAGGCTAGAGCCCACACGAACCTGCTGATGTCACACCTGCAGACTCTGGGCTTCATAATAAGCAAAGACAAAAGCCAGCTGTTGCCCAGCCAGACAATCTGTTTCCTTGAACTCCAGATAGACTCAGTGCAGTATCATGCAAAACTGTCAGAAAGGAGATTAACAGATTTCAATCAGTGCTTGGCTCCGTTTCAAAACAATCAGGTGTTAATAATCAGACATTGCCAACATCTGCTCTGCTACATGGCCTCCATGGTTGTTGTAGCCCCGCTGGGCCGGTTAAAAATTAGGGCTTTTCAGCGCTGGTTTCACATGAAACAGAAACATGCTCCCCCTCAACATCAGCGGGTGAGAATCACCCCATCCTGCCTGCAGGCCCTGAGGCCGTGGAGAAACACAATGTACCTCAGCAGGGGGTTCCCCTGGGCCGGGTCTTATCACGCATAGTTGTCACGACAGATGCGTCAATGACCGGCTGGGGAAGGATATGCAGACACGAGCACGTACGTGGTCTCTGGTCCCAGCAGCAGAAAGAGCTGCATATAAATCAGCTGTAAATGAAGGCGGTTTTCCTCTCTTTAAAACATTTCAACAGGCTGAACCTAATTTCACAGAAAAATGTGTTGATCCACAGCGACAATACATGTGTGATTTCACATACAAACAGTGAGGGCAGCACAAAATCCTTGCCCCTCCTCCCACTGATGAGCAAGCTCCTTCAATGGAGCAGCAGGCACCTCCTGTCAATCAGAGCCACACACGTCCTAGGTGTGCAGAATCAGGGGGTGGATGCACTCTCCAGGGGCTTACCGCTGGTGTCAGAAGGACGTTTATACCCAGAGGTGGTTCAACAGATATGGCAGCGATTCGGCAGGGCCGACGCAGATCTGTTTGCCTCCAAGGAAAACGCTCACTGTCCTATGTTTTTCTCCATACGGGATGTGAACACACCGCTCGACCTAGACGCACTGGCACATGAATGGCCAACATCAATGCGCTTTTACGCATTCACCCCGGTGGCCCTGATCCAGGTGACCCTGGAGTAGGTATGCAGACAAGCTCTCACACTGATTCTGGTCCTCCCGAGATGGCCCAAGAGAGCCTGGTTCGCAGAGATAATAACTTTGCTAGCAGGACAACCGTGGTGTCTACCCATGTGCAGAGACCTCTTAACTCAGGCCTGCGGGCAGTTATGGCACCTGAGACCAGAGCTATGGAACCTGTGGGCCTGGCCCCTGAAAGGGAGAAGTTGATGGCTTTTGGCCTTCCCAGTAATGTTGTAAACACCATTGAGTGTGCACGAGCAAACTCAACACAGTCGCTTTATGCTCTTAAATGGCGTGTTTTTGAGACCTGGTGCCAGGAGAGGAATATTGGTTCCTTCTCTGGCACTATTCCTTAGGTGCTCACTTTTCTGCAATACCTGGTGGAGAAAGGTCGATCCTTCTCTACTATTAAAGTCTACAGGTAGTCCCCGACTTATGAGCGCTCTTACTTACGAGGTCTCGGACTTACGAGCATGCATCTTTTAAATAAATAAATGAATACATGTACAGTACTGGACAGTCACCAAGCACTTAGCCTATCCTAACACAGTTTTTAAAGATGAAGGAATGAGTTGAATTGTCTTCCTTTCACATAAAGGAAGCTAGCTCCCTTTATGGGAATGGAGCCTGCAGGGAGGAGGGACACCATTCAACTGACTCCTTAACTGTGTTAGGATAGGCTTAGTGCTTGGTGACTGTACAGTACTGTACATTTATCTATTTATAAATAAAAAACAATAAAAAAATAAAAATACTCTATATACAGTACTGTATATTTTTAATAAATAGATAAATGGGTGTGGCATGATGGCGCCTGTGTGTGGCTCAGCCGGCTTTACTCCTCTGCGCATTATTTATTCGGCGCTTCTATTTTTATATTATTTAACTTTTTTCAGTCTGGATGAAAACTTTGTCACTTTTGCAACCCGTGTTTATGACCGGGATGCATTATTGGCGATTAACAAGTCGTGGATGAGCTGTCGTGACAGCTGGAGCAGTTTCTCAGGGAGTCGTCCACCTCCGTTTGTCTGCTGCTCACCTGAGTGTCCCCTGCAAAGTTACAGACGTAAAAAGCGGAAAAGAGGATCTAGAGCTGGTATCCAGGTTCGCTTCAGACTGGACCGAAGACATTTTACTGGGAAGCGCGGAGCTTCTCGCTGTCTACAAACTGTTTCACTAAACTGGGAGATTGACACGTCACCTGAAGCCGGGCCAGCGCGGACCTCTACCTGCCTGTCTTCCGGGTGTTTTTCAACCCGCCTGGATGGATATCATCGTGCTCACCATCACGGATCTCCTCGTCGTAAACGCTCTTCTGATGTGAGCAACTTGATCTACGTGCCGCTGTCATCAGATGTGGGGGCTGCCGAGCTGTCATCGCTACGCATGGCCCTCCTCAACGCGCGCTCCATCAGCAACAAGTCTTTCGTTTTGAATGAATTGATTACGAAGGAGTCCCTGGATTTTATGTTTTTAACTGAAACTTGGCAACGAAGTTTGGACTTCGTTCATCTGCGGGAACTCTGTCCAGGTAACTGTGCCCTTCTTGCCACACCCCGTGAGGCGCGTAGAGGTGGTGGTCTTGCGGCCGTGTTCAAGGACTGTTTTTCCTGCAGACTTGTAAATCCAGCCTCGTTCTCCTCATTTGAGCTACAAATAATTAAAGTAGGCTCTTTTAAATTGTTTTACTGCATTTTAATTTATAGACCTCCAGGCACAGCTAGTGTATTTTTATCAGAATTCACTGATTTTCTGTCCTCCATTATTAAGCTGGAGAATGTTTTGATTTTGGGTGATTTTAATTTGCACATTGATGATGTCACTTGTAAGGCAGCAGCAGACTTTATATCCATCACTGACTCATTTCACTTTACTCAGCATGTGGGTAACTCCACTCATTTTAGAGGCCACACCCTGGACCTTGTTTTTTCTTTAGGCCTGGATGTGGAAGATGTTCGAGTGGAGGATTCATTTTTAAGTGATCACAAATGTATTTATTTCAATGTGTCGTTCAGTCCTGATCCTGCTCCTTCTGGCCTTTTGATCCAGAAGCGGATCATCACTGAGCACACTCATGAAGCTTTTAATTCCCTGTTTGATTTTGCCTCTTTAGATTGTGACATCATGAATGTGGATTCAGTTGTTTCTTGTTTTAACACTCATTGTAAGGAAATATTGGACACTATAGCACCTTTTAAGCGTAGCACTGTCCAGCGTACAAACTGTCCTTGGACTAATAATGAAATTCTTAGTTTGAGGAGAGCATGCCGGAAAATTGAACGTCTGTGGAAACGTACTGGACTGGTGGTTCACAGACTACATCTTAAGGAATTGATCTGCTCTTTGAACGAGATGCTTAAGACTGCCAGAGCTCGTTACTTTGCAAATCTCATCAAAACCAAAGGACGAAATCCAAAATTTTTATTTGATACGATTAAGAACATTGTCTCTCCAGCATCTTCGTCTCAACGTGATCTCACATATGCAGATTGCAATCGTTTTTTAAATTATTTCATTGATAAAATTACCAGCATCAGGGCAAATATTTGTCCCTCACCTGCCCTTCCTCTGGTTCCTTTATCGCTGACCCCTGACAAGTGGTCTTTTTTTACCCCTGTTTCCACTAAGGACATCTCAGATCTTTTGGGTCATATGACACTGTCATCGAGCCCCCATGATGTCCTCCCTACGTCTCTTTTTAAAGACATTTTTAGCTGTATTGGCCCCAGTGTCGTACAAATGATAAATTCCTCTCTTCATTCTGGCACTGTCCCACACCACTTTAAATCTGCTGTCGTCTGTCCTTTACTCAAAAAACCAAACTTGGATTCATCGTTGCCTGAAAACTACAGACCTATCTCCAAACTTCCCCTTCTGTCAAAGATCCTTGAGAAGGTTGTAGCACAACAGCTAAACTGCTTTTTGGAGACTGATGACTTTATGGATTCTTTTCAGTCTGGTTTTCGCAAACTTCACTCCACAGAAACTGCATTATTAAAAGTTTCTAATGATGTGTTGATGGCAGCTGATTCTGGAAACTACACTGTGTTGGTTTTATTGGACTTGTCTTCAGCCTTTGACACAGTGGATCACACTGTTTTGATCAACAGAATGAGAGAGTTTTTTGGCATTTCTGGCACTGTTTTAAATTGGTTTATTTCTTATTTATCCGAAAGGTCTTTTACTGTTTTTATGAACAATGTTCACTCTGATGTTGCGCGGCTGTCTTGTGGGGTACCCCAAGGTTCAGTTTTGGGCCCGATCCTCTTTTTATTGTATCTACGCCCTTTAGGTTTTATTTTGAAACGTTACAGTAATGTATCTTATCACTTGTATGCTGACGACATCCAGCTGTACTGTTCTTTTCGAACTTCTGAGTTCCATAAATTGACTGAACTCAGAAACTGTCTGTTGGATATCAAATCATGGCTGAACGACAATTATCTGCAGTTAAATGCAAATAAAACCGAGACTCTTATCATTGCCCCTGATGATAAAATCCAAATTATCCAACAGCATCTTACGTTTTTAAATCTTTCAGTAAATAAGAACATCAGAAATTTGGGTGTCGTCTTTGATAGTTCTTTATCTTTGGACAGTCATTGTAAATTGTTAGTTCGAAATTGTTTTTATCATCTAAGAAACATTTCAAAATTACGATGTATTGTATCACAGAAGGAACTGGAGATGATTGTTCATGCTTTTATTTCGTCTCGGTTAGATTACTGTAACAGTCTTTTAATGGGTCTGAACAAATCTTCTTTAGCTCGCCTTCAGTCTGTGCAAAATGCTGCAGCGAGGCTGCTAACTAGAACCAATAGAAGAGCCCATATCACTCCTGTTCTGGCCTCCCTGCATTGGCTCCCCGTGCATTTCAGGAGTCATTTTAAAATTTTGGTTTTAACTTTCAGGGCATTGCATGGTCAGGCTCCCAAATATTTATCGGACCTTTTGAAGCCTCTCCGTCCCACCAGGACTTTGAGATCTTCAAATCAAATGCTACTGATGGTACCAAGAACGTATTTTAAAACACGTGGAGACAGAGCATTCCAAGTGGTGGCCCCGAGGCTTTGGAACGCTCTCCCTCTGTCACTGCGCAGCTCAGACTCTATCGACTCTTTTAAAAAAGATCTTAAAACGTATTTATTCAGACTGGCTTTTAATTAAATTTTATGTATTTTTTCTCTTTTTATTTTTGCTTGTGAAGCACTTTGTGATGTCATTGTCTGTGAAAGGTGCTATATAAATAAAGTTTACTTACTTACTTACTTAAATGTACAGTACTGTACAGTCACCAAGCATTTAGCCTATCCTAACACATTTTTTAAAGATGAAGGAGTCAGTTGAATCGTCTCCCTCCTCCCTGCAGGCTCCATTCCCAGAAAGGGAGCTACTTTCACTTTATGTGAAAGGGATACAATTCAACTCATTCCTTCATCTTTAAAAACTGTGTTAGGATAGGCTAAGTGCTTGGTGCCTGTCCAGTACTGTACATGTATTCATTTATAAAAAAAAAAATAAAAAAAAGTTAAAAAAAAAAAATATATATATAAAAAATTTTTTTTTACTATGTGATCCTACTTACGAATTTTTGACATACGAGCGCCCACTAGGGACGGAACTCGCTCGTAAGTCGGGACTACCTGTATTTGTCTGCCATTTCTGCATGTCATGAAGGATGGGGAGGGGGGGCGGAATCACCCGGCTCCTATCCTCTTGTGATCCAGTTCATGAAAGGAGTGCTGCATTTGAGGCCTCCATGCAAAGCTCTAGCACCGCAGTGGGATCTAACTCTGGTCTCTGTGACACCCCGTTTGCGCTAGTGCATTAACAGAGTACCCGAGTTTTCGACAACTCGAGTGCTTTGACTTCTATCGAGGCTTTTTTGTCCAACTCGGGTAGCCGTAGTGACGTCACATTTCACATTTCACAGCGCGCGGGGCAGCTTTTAGCTTTTAGTAGACGCTACAAAATGGATTCCTGTGTGCGCACGGATGTTAATGGAGCAGGCCGTCTTGTCAAAAAGGTAAAACAGTTTATAATTGTATAAATTGCGCCACTCATTGAAACATCCTGACGTTCTTTTTCTATGAACACCGTAGTAGATTGTTGTGACAGCAGAGGGCAGTGTTGCAATGCAGGTCCCATATATAACACGGTCGAATCGGCTTCATCTCTCTCGTTTAACAAAGAAAAAGAAACAAATATTAATCTCTCTAGTGCTACCAAAAACCTATAAACACAATCTCTAAAAGTAAACCTAAATTGCACAGCTGCAGGCGGTGGTACGGTGTGGCTGTGGCCCCATTTGTTTTTTAAGTTTCGGTTTTCAGCGCATTACTTTCACTTTTAAAATTAATAATAATAACTAATAGTTTTGTTTTTCCTGTGACTTATCTGCAGTATGATACATGATAGGAGCATAATAAATGCTCCCAATGCTTTGTTGGTCTTTTTTTTCTTTTTGTAAAGACGTTTTTAGGCATTTATATTTATTTATTTATTTTGCATCGTAAGACACTGTGACGTCATCGGCTACTCGAGCGTCGTTCGAGTTTTTTTATGTTAATGTCGAGGTTAAAAATTATGTACTCGTTCAACCCCTAGTTTGCGCCTCTTGAGAGTGTTAACATGGACATACTGTTCTATGTAACAGCTCTTCTCTTGGCTCTGTGCTCAATGAAATGGGTGAGTGACCTTCATGCACTCTCAGTGCATACAGTGTGCACGTGACGGCTCTAAGGTGACGTTACGCCTCAATCCAGCCTACGCCCCTAAGGTACCCTCTCTATCTTATAAGAGTTTATCTTTTGAGCTGTCAGCTTTCCCTCCACCTCCAGCTGTCACTGTGGAACAGAAGCGCATGAACGCTCCTTGCCCAGTGCGTTCATTACGCATCTACATGGAGAGAACAAGGAGCTGGCGTAAGACTAATCAGCTGTTTGTGTGCTTTGCTAAACCTACTACTGGTAAAGCTTTGTCCAAGAAACACCTTTCCCACTGGGTTACAGAGGATGTTTCTAGAGCATACACTAGTAAAGGTAAACAAGCACCCAGTGGGGTGCACACACATTCAACAAGAGGACTGGCTACTTCCTGGGCTCTGTTTAGAGGTGTTCCAGTGGCAGATATTTGTTCTGCTGCTAACTGGGCATCTCCTAACACGTTCATAAAATTCTACAGCTTGGGCATCACAACAGGTGGCGTTACTCAGGCTGTTCTTTCAGCACAGAAGAAATGAACATGCTCCTGCTGTCAGTCATAAGGCCTAACTCTCTGCTTATGCATTTCCGGGGCGTGGTGTATGTTCCCATACGTTTATGTTACATCGTAGTGACCCAACTTAAAGGGAACTGGAGGTTATGTACCATAACCAATGTTCCCTGAAGGAGGGGAACAAGGTGCAACACAAGTCGGCCCCTTCAATGCTTTTAACAAAAGCTTGGCAAAGTGCTTGCAGATGACGGAAATGAGGCACGCTGCCTGTTTTATAGCAGATGGGAGGAGCCTCCTGCTCATGCAGTGATCTCATTGGCCTTGACAGGCGTGTTGAAGGAGTCTTCACAGGTGAACGCGCAGGGGCGCAATTCCCATACGTTTATGTTGCACCTTGTTCCCCTCCTTCAGGGAACATTGGTTATGGTGCATAACCTCCAGTTTTTAAAGCTCTGGATCTACGTCTTGTAAGAATTATGAGGAGGTCAATATTAATACTGACCTCTTTACCTTAATTAATTTACTTATTCAGATTGAATAGTAAATTCACGGATTCTGTTCTTTTTCAGTTTACCCAATATTTCTGTGATCTTTATGATGGATAAATAAACAGAGCCATTAAGTGACAATGGACATTGACTTAGTTTGATATGTGTGATTTGATAAGCATCATCATCATCCCTATCTCCATCTTCACTCACTGCTCTCACTGCACTCACTGCTCTCTCTGCCTGCCTGGAGGAAATAAAGGCATGGATGAATCAAAACTTTCTTCAACTGAACTGCTCCAAAACCGAGGCCATATTGATTGGCACCCCTCACCAGGTACAAACATCAACTTTAACCACAATCTCCTTCTCTGGTCAAGACATCCCCCTCTCCACCTCTGTTACAAATCTTGGAATAAAAATGGACTCTCATCTCACATTTGAAAATCACATTAAGCATCTGTTTAAAACCTGCTTCTTCCATCTTCGAAACATCTCCAGACTTCGCCCATCTCTGACTTTTTCTGATGCTGAGAAACTCGTCCATGCCTTTGTCTCCTCCAGGCTCGACTACTGCAACTCCCTGTTTATTGGTATCCCTGGCAAAAACATTCAGAAGCTTCAATATATTCAAAACAGTGCAGCTAGGATTCTGTTGAGAGTTCGCAAATTTGATCATATTACACCCATTCTCCATAACCTCCATTGGCTTCCTGTCACCTACAGAATTCAATATAAAACTGCTCTCATTACCCATCAATGCTTGCACGGCACTTCACCTGACTATCTAAAGGACATTCTTGCACCATATTCATCCACCCGGTCTCTACGGTCACAGAACAGTAATTTACTTCATATTCCTCGGACCAAATTGAGGACCATGGGAGACCGAGCATTCTGTGTGGCTGCCCCCCGCCTGTGGAACTCCCTCCCTGATGACCTGAGAGCTCCACAGTCACTGGTTGACTTTAAAAGCGGCATTAAGACTTTTCTTTTTAAGCAAGCCTATTCTGCTTTCACATGATTTTATCTTTGATCTTAGCTGATATCTTTATTGATTTTACTTGATTTTATCACTTGTTTTATTTTATTTATTTTTTAAGCAAGCCTAAACATACATGATTTTATCTTTGATCTTAGTCGATATTATTGTTGATTTTATTTGATTTTATCACTTGTTTTATTTTTATCTTTACCTTGTTACACATTGTAGCACTTTGAGATTTTTATTAATGAAAAGTGCATTACAAATTGAATTCATTATTATTATTATTATTATATGTCAAAGAGACACTATCATTTATTTAAAATGAATCAACTAAATTAACACCATTACACTTGATTGACATGATTTCACTTTCTTTCAATTCAAATACGTCAGCACACTTAAATTTAACACAACAGACATAAATACTAGATGTTAAACATATTTAGTCTGAGGGCTCTTTAAACTTAATTATAGTTTCCAGCTTAGATTGGGAGGGGAAAGAATAGGAGGAAAGATTTAAGAAGAAATTATCGTGAGCATGATACCAGAGTGACACTTCTCATCCGACTTCTGCTAAAATCCAGGTACGTTTGTAAACAGCTCTTTACCTTTTGACGACCGCCCGGTAAGAGGGAAGACCTTGTAGCTTTTCAGATGCACGGGTCCTTGTGGGAACCAGTACAATACCTTCGAGCAGGGTTCTGGTTTACGTTTCAACGTCTCCTGGTTTCGCTTGGTCATCAGAAAATATGTCAGCTTCAGGCCTCTGACTTCAAGATAACTATTCCATGAAGGAATAAACAAAGTTTTGAGCTTACGCTCGTTCTCAGTGGACTCATAACAGCCTGTTATCAGTCCTTAGCTGGACGACATGCCCTTAGCGTGTGGCTAAACGTCCATCCAGCTCTTTGGGAAAGTTCACATCTCTTTGAAGTTCCCAGAAACTCTGAAGCGTTTCCGCACAGTTAGAACTTAAAAAGGATCAGAGAGGAGAGTTCACTTGTCTTATCGCGACCCAAGGTTACAGCCAGAGCAGAGGGAGATTTGTTTAGGAAAAGACAGAGAAGCTGGAGCCTTGTTCATGAAAAACAACGGATTAACCTGTCTTCTGATGTTCTAAACAAAACCGTCTGGTCTATGTGACCCGAGATTTCACCTTTAACACAGCAGTGAACACAGTTTAACTCTTACAGAATAACACAGTTTAAAAGCACACATCATGAAAATGACAAAAGTTATTCTTTTGATCACATCAGCCTAAAATCAAAGATAGAAATAGTCTCTTTTGGTGACTATATTTATCAGATTATAGCTAAATGAATGATTTTGTAGTAAATGTCTTGCTTTACTGAGAGGTCAGTAAAGGTCATCACTGGACAGTTCAAAAACCTTAGTTTGACCCTGGGTAGGTCCATTACATCTCCCCCCTTTTGGAAGCCATCGCCAGTCCTTGGGGATGGGGTCCAACACGAAAGGAAACCTTGAACTGTCTTTGATCTTGAAGTAATCCAGCAAGTGGAAGAGAAAAATCAAAAATTATAATCCCATAAAGTTTTTGGAACTTCCATACTGTTCGGAGGTAATCCCATTGCGAAAAGCTTCTAATCCTTTGGAAAACAAAGTCTGTTAACCCTTGGAAAACAAAGTCTGTGATCCCTTGGAAAGCAAAGTCTTATAATCCACAGCGGTAATTCCACAGCAGTAATTCCACAACGGTTAGTTTTGTTGATTGATCAGCAACAATTGTTTTCATAATCAGCATGTAGAGGGGATCCCTCGATTGACGCAGAGGAGGCGACCCTTGGATGAAGGTTGAAGACCAAGCGTTGGAGCTGCAGGTCCCCACATCGAAGGTTGTTGGCTGGTTGGTTTCCAGTCAGTGCCACTCTGGTTCTATGTGTCATGCAATTATGTGGTTTTTTAGGTGGGCTTATGATTGGGATTTTACATTAAGCCTTACCTATATGCACCTGGTATGTAAGCTATCATGGTTTAGATCAGCTACAATTACCAATTAAGGGGTGGATCAATTCTGTAAAATTAGATATAGGGATTTGTACCTATAAAATTTTGGAGGGCTTCTGTAACGAAGGCCTCTAATTCCAAACTATTCCTCCATTCATTACTTAGTTTAGGTTAAACTAAAATAGAAAAATGAAATATAGTTTGATCTAAATGTCTGTTGTCTTTTAGACGAACGACGTAGGATTTGGTATTCCTAATAAATTTTGAAGTCTATGGCGAGACTCATCAAAATGAATAGATAATCTAGAATAGAAACGATCGAATCGGTTCAATTTAGAAATTGTGAGACCAGTGTAGTTTATGGTACCTTGAGTAGCTTTAAACTACATTGACTCTTCGACGATTGAGATTTAACAAAACGAACTGCATGTTGGCATAGTTAAATCCATATCATTCATTAACCAATGTTAATACAAAACCTTTTTGGCTGGGAGTGTTCAGAACCAAAACAATATCTCAACTAATGACAACAGTAATGACTAAACAACAAGGAAACAACGTTTCACTGCTTCGACACACTCTTGTCGTCAGATTCCAAAGTGCAACACACAAGAAAACAGGTCTCAACTTTATGACCGAGGTCAAATTAAATCTCGTGGATTTAAACGGTTGTTAAGGTTAGTTTTTTGTTGTGGGTTTTAGGCTTAGCGTTTCTAAGTTCAAATTGGACAATGCAACTTATAGGGTGGGAAATATGGTGTTGTTGATGCACTGGCTGTAAAGTTCTTGAGCGTTGCTACGACATCCATCACATCAACACTTCAGCCAAAAAGTTCAGCACTTTATGAAAAAGTTAAAACTGATATTGTCAACAAGCCCTGGAGCAGATTAAAGCCCTGATGATTATGATGACCTGCAGCTAAGAAGTCTGTGATGACTGAACTCTGAACTTTTCCAGGGACCTGTCCCACCTGGGGGAGCAGGTCCAAGAAGAGGTTGTTGTGAGTAATGAGGACAAAAACAGCCACACTGCTGCTGCTGCTGTTGTTATTGAGATGATTTTATCCACCTCTGGAGATATTCACTGCAACTATCTGTGCTTTTAGCAGAAAATGTGGACAAGTTGGTCTTTTTGGACAAACATATTAAACTTGATTAGTTAGATTGTAAACAGTCTGTTGCTGCTTATTGTTCTGGTTCTGTCTGTTATTGTATTTATTAAGATTTTTATTATTGTTAGTATAGTTTATTTATTATAAAGAGTGCCATTTATTTAAAATATCATCCAAATGGGTCACTTTTTTTTTTTACAAACGTATTGTTTACAGTACTTGACACATTTTCAAAATAAATTTTTTACAAGTCTTTATTTTGTCTTTTTTTTGTACCAAAAATTAACCGAACCGAACCCTCCTTACACACACACAAGTAGTCCTCGACTTACGGCGACCTCGACTTACGGCAAGTCGGTGTTACGAACGCATCTTATTAATAAAAATATAAAAGAAAATAAATAAATTTTTGAAAAATCTTATTTTATGTGTTTAAATGTTCTTGATTTCATGTGTACAGCACTTTGTTGCAGCTGTGGTTGTTTTAAATGGCTTTATAAATAAAGTATTATTATTTTATTTGTTATTATTATTATTATTTAGAAGCCGATTTACACAGTTTGCGGCAGTTTTTGGCAGTGTTCGCCAGTTTTTGGCAGTGTCCGCTTGCGTTAGCTTCGGTTAGCTCCGGCCTTCACAGCCGGCTTTGGAGGACCATGTGTCCGATCAAAGGTTGCCTCATTCGGATAAAAATGAGCTGGAAACGCTCGGTGAACTCTGTGGACGTCTCAGGCCCAGAGCAGCAGCCGCTGATCGCTCCGCCGCGCCGCATCCCACCACGCCGGCCGACACCACCAGCTCACCGCGGGAACACCGAGCTAACATGCTAATGCAGAGAAACGCCCAGTAAGTTATTAACTCTTTTTCCCTTCATTATGGCTCCAAATGTATGGAGCTAACATGCTAACAGTCCTTCCTGTAAACAGTTTGGACCGCGTGAAGCAGCTGGAAGCTGCAGAGCTCGGACGTGCAATGAGCTAACATGCTAACAGGCTTCACCAGCTAACAGTATGAAATTAACTATTTTTTTCCTTCATTATGTCTTCAAATGTACTGTATGTGTTTTTTGTACTGTGTTAGGATAGGCGAAGTGCTTGGTAACAGTGTTACGCCAAAAATACACTACATGCGTTCCGGCTCCGTCCTGCTCCGGTCCGACCTCCGCAGCAAATACGCACCCATTATATTCAATGAGAGAATTTACACTGTCTCCGCACGGTGGCGGCGAGTAGCGGAGAGCGGACGGCAGTCCGTCAAAATTAGAAATGTTTCTATTTCTGCCGGACGCCGGAGCTGTGCCGTAGTCAACTTTTGAAGATTACGTCGCACCAACAGGAAAAGGAACGAGCACAACTTCCGTATTTACAAAATAAAATCACCACGGGCGGACTAATCCTAGCTCTATACGGATTTATTTGTACAAAAATGCTGTCAAACTATCATTTATGACTACGCCTACAAACGCAATACAAGAAATAAATAAATAAATAAAGTATTTTATTCTGAAATGTAATACATCACTTCCTGTTGCTCAAACCATGTCCTGTCGCTCATTTACGAGAGAAGATCAAGGCAGCAGTCTCTACTGTTGTTCTCCTTCTTCCACCGAATGAATTGTTTTGTTCTGACTTACTTATTTATCACTTGATTTATCGCGCAATCTCGCAATTCCCGCGCATGCGTCTCGGAGCGGTGCATCCAGGCGGACCTGAGCTGAGCGCAGGTAGTGGAAATTGGACTTGCGAGGCTGCGACCTGCGGAGCGGGGCGGAGCCGGACCGCATGTAGTCTATTTTTTGCGTTAGGATAGGCGAAGTGCTTGGTAACTGTGTTAGGATAGGCGAAGTGCTTGGTAACTGTACAGTACTGTACATGTACGTGTATAAGTGGCGGCTCGTGTGTTTTCCAACTTACGGCGATTTTCGACATGCGAACGGCCGTAGGAACGTAACTCCGACGTAACTCGAGGACTACCTATATA
>JBBPBX010012796.1:15976-30176 GCA_038048925.1 Garcialebias charrua | reverse complement strand
TATGTAAAGGGACATCTAGTAAATTCTGAAAAAATAAACCATTGTTTGGTTTAAAAAACCCATACCTGCTTCTTCCATTATTGGGTCACGGAGGTCGCCCATGTCCAGCAATCACTGTGCGAGGGGCGGGGTACACCCTGGACGGATCGCAAGTCCATCACAGGGCCACATAGAGACAAAAAACCATTCACTCTCACTCACACCTAGGGACAATTTAGAGTTACCAATCAGCCTAACATGCATGTTTTTGGACTGTGGGAGGAAACTGGAGTACCCGGAGAAAACCTGAAAGTTATGCACCATAACTCATGTTCCCTGAAGGAAGGGAACGAGGTGCAACATATTGCTATGGGAAATTGCGCCCCCGCGCGATTACCTGAAGGAATGGACCTTACCAAGCTCCACCCAGAAACGCCCCCTAAACTCCAACATGGCTGCTTACCTCACAAACAAAGCCTCACGCAGCTTTGTTTCAATGGAATCATGGCGTCGACTGACTCTCTGCAGGGTATTTCTGAGTCGAATAGTGTATCATTTCTGCCAGATTCCAACAAAATATCAGCCACGACAATGGACAGAGGAACCAACAAGTTCATGTTATTTATTTTTTTTGGACGTTATCAAGTTGTTTGAGCCACGCGATGCCTCCAACAGCGTGCGCGTCACAGCTAAATGCTACCGGTGGATGAGGAAAACAGCAGCTCCTCACACGCTCAGCATTATTACAGCTGTGGACAGGATCACTGATGCCTATTGTTCTGCAAGGCTGGGTAAGTCAGGCATTCATGGTTTTGAGGGTTACTTTTGAACTCAGTGATTTCTGTTGTTGGCAAAAGTTTGAGTGTGCCTTGGTCTGATACACGGTGCTAGCGGTGCTAGCGTGGCTAACACGATTACAGTTTAGTGAAAAGTCTTTTCAGGTGAAATGAAATCTTTAATGTATGTTAGATACGGTACACATTGCATATTGATCTCTTCAGCTAACGTAAAACTGTGTAACAGACAGGCTTCAAGGTGTAGAAGTTGTATCGGTATCGGTAAATGCGGTCGTGCACAAGCTCACAATGTAAATTAGCATGTCTAAAAAAGTTAAGTCTGGCCCCCTGGACATCCCTCTGGTCCAGAGGACCAGACTTTGCTTTTTTAGAGTTTTCTACCAGGATTATTGAGCATGCATCAGGGTAAATTAGCATACGTTTCTTGCTACTGTAGCTGTTGTTTGTGAGGCGGTCACGCGCCTGGTAGTTGCGCTGTGACGTGAAATGGGCATTAGCCAATGGAACGCGGCCCTGTGGGCGGATCTTGGTAAGGTCCATACATTCACGCCTTTACGGCCGGGGCATCAGCGTCACGCCAGAGACCCCGCCCTCTAGGTACTTAAGATGCGGACGCCCATCCTACTTTCTCCAAAATGCACTTCACCGAGCTTCAGCATTAAAAGGGCCAACTGTGTTGCACCTCGTTCCCTTCCTTCAGGGAACATGAGTTATGGTGCATAACTTTCAGTTCCCTTATCAGTCAGTCACTCGGTGCAACATATTGCTATGGGAACGTAATTAATTCACGCCCTTGAAATGCTCAGTAAAATGCATGCTTGTGTGAACATCTGCCTTTATACATTAGGCATCTCTCGGCCGCTCTCTACTGTGTGTTAGAGAGGACAGCCTGAGTGACGTCACACGCAGTAACGTCCAAACTGTAATGTTTTGCAAAAGTGTTCGTTGAGCTCCAGTTCGCAGTCGCACAGATGTCTGCAACTGGTACACCCTTGAACAGTGACCACGAGGTGGCCAAGCCCCGAGTAGAGTGGACACGTACCCCATAGGGCACCTGTTGACCTTTGCTACTGTACGCCCTTTTAATGGCCTCAGTCACCCAGTGTGAGAGGTGTTGCTTTGACAGGGCCCTGCCTGTAGCTGGGGCCGCAAAACACACAGAACAGTTGGTTTGTTTTCCTCCAATCAGCTGTTTTCTCCATGTAAGCACTTAAAACCCTAACAGGGCAGAGTGCCCTCAGTTTTTTCTGTTCTTGAGTGAGGACAGGAGCAGGAGGAAATGAAGAGAGCTCAAAGTCCAAACTTCTGGGATTCAGTGTCAAGACCTTTGGGACATGCGCAGGATTAGTCCTTAGGCTGACCTTTGACCTGTCAAGGGCAAACCTGGTACACATTGGGTGCACAGACAAAGCATGGAGGTCACCTACACGTTTTGCCAAGCAAAGAGCCAAGAGCAAAGCGGTCTTATAAGATAGCAAATCTATCTTAATATTGCTTAATGGTTCAAATGGGGGCTCACAGAGAGCACTCAGGACCAGACTGAGATCCCATCCAGGGGTCAAGATCCTGCTGGGGGGTCTCTTCCTCAGTACGCCCTTCATGAACCTTATCATGAGCGGGTGTGCACCGGGCGTCTTGCCCCCCCAGCCCTCATGGCATGCTGAGATGGCTGACAAAAACACCTTAATTGTGGAAAATGAGCAGCCTTTCTCCAGCAGGTCCTGTAGAAAGGTAAGAAGCTGGACCAAGTCACAGGAATAAGAAACAATATTCCTTTCCATGCACCAAACTTCAAAAACACACCATTTACGAGCATAGAGAGTCTGTGTTGACATAGCTCGTGCCCCTTGTATGGTATTTACCACGTTGCTGGGGAGGCCTGGGGCCATCACTTTGTTCCTTTCAGCAGCTAAGCTGTAGTTTGCCACAGTCCTGGTTATAAGCAGAGAGGTTGTTCTTGTTGGTGATACAGCGGGTCCCTGAAGAGGAGCAGATGCCCACGTTTCTGGAGCAAGCCCACCTCCAAGGGCCCTGGGCCCTGTGACCCCTTGGGGGCCAACTATATTAGGGAGGGGACCTTCCTGTAAATGTGTTTCCACACCAACTGCACCGGGAGTGCTGGGAGACAGGAGCAATACACTGTCCCTGTTAGACAAACGTGGGCCAGAATGTTTGCTTTTCCTCCTTTTAGGGAGAGTCACGGCATGGAGGGAGTGCAAGTTTCATATGCGAGCAGACCTCCTAATTCCAGTCCGTTCCATGGTCGGGTCTGGTTCACAAGCCTCCGGCCCCACCATAACTCTGGAGCTTGATAAAACTCCAGGGAGCTGTGCTTCACCTGGTGAGGGGATGCCGTTTAAAGGCAGAGCTGATTCAGTGTAACGAGCACTGTCACACGCTGCAAGTTCACTGCTTGAGTACGGTCTGCTGTCCGTGCAAGATAAAAGGTCAGTTCCAGCGTAAGGATGTAAAACTGCACGAAACACCCTTTTCTGCTGAGCACCCATAAGTCTGGCTGATGACACTAAGTCCAGACTGTAACGTCCACTGAGACTCAATAACCACACCATGTTGCTTCGTTGCACCAAACTTTACTGAACCAAAACTCCCCCTACCCTCACATTTACCCATGCCGTAAAGCATCTCTTAAAGGTACAGTAATAATAATAATAATAATAATGAATTCAATTTATAACGCACTTTTCATTAATGAAAATCTCAAAGTGCTACAAGGTGCAACAGAATTAAATGTCAATAAAACAAATAATAAAACAATTAAAATCAATAACAGTATCAGCTAAGATCAAAAGTAGAATCATGAGGAGGTAGAGTATGCTCGGTTGAAAAGAAAGGTCTTCAAGCCGCTCTTAAAGTCAACCACAGACTGTGGGGCTCTCAGACAGTCAGGAAGAGAGTTCCACAGGCGGGGGGCAGCCACACTGAAAGCCCGGTCACCCATGGTCCTTAATTTGGTTCTCGGAATGTGAAGGAGATTACTGTTCTGTGACCGCAGCGAATGGGTGGATGAGTATGGAATAAGAATATCCTTCAGATAATCTGGTGAAGTTCCGTGTAAGCATTGATGTGTGACTGAATTCTGTAGGCGACAGGAAGCCAATGAAGGTTATGGAGAATGGGCGTAATATGTTCAAATTTACGAACTCTCAACAAGATCCTTGCTGCACTGTTTTGAATATATTGAAGTTTCTGAAGGTTTTTGCCAGGGATTCCAATAAACAGGGAGTTGCAGTAGTCGAGCCTGGAGGAGACAAAAGCATGGACGAGCTTCTCAGCATCGGAAAAAGATAGGGAAGGGCGAAGTCTGGAGATGTTTCGAAGATGGAAGAAGCAAGTTTTAAACAGATGCTTAATGTGATTTTCAAATGTAAGATTGGAGTCCATTTTTATTCCAAGATTAGTAACAGAGGTGGAGAGGGGGATGTCTTGTCCAGAAAAGGAAAGTCTTGTTATAGGAGATGTTTGTACCTGGTGAGGGGTGCCAATCAGTATGGCCTCAGTCTTGGAGCAGTTTAATTGAAGAAAGTTCTGATTCATCCATTCCCTAATTGCCTCCAGGCAGGCAGAGAGGGCAGTGAGTGAAGATGGAGATGACAAGGTGGAAGATGAGGATGCTCCAGTCCTGATGTAGAGCTGTGTATCGTCGGCATAACAGTGAAAAGAAATGTTGAACTGATTAATAATTTGACCTAAAGGCAGCATGTAAAGGGAAAACAGCAGGGGCCCCAGAACCGACCCCTGAGGGACACCACAGGAGACACAGACTGTCTGGGACGTGGCGTTGCCAAGACTAACACATTCCAGCCTGTTGGAGAGGAAAGATTTGAACCAGTCCAGGACGGTGTCGCAGAGACCGACCTCCACATGAAGACGGTGGAGGAGGATACTATGGTCCACAGTGTCGAAGGCTGCAGTGAGGTCAAGGAGGACAAGGATGGAGGGAGAGCCAGTGTCAGCAGCCAAGAGGACATCATTGGTAACTCTCAGCAATGCAGTCTCTGTACTGTGAGCTGCCCTGAATCCAGACTGGAACTTCTCATACAGGGAGTGTTGTTGTAGGTGATCCTGCAGCTGAGCAGCAACAGCTTTTTCCAGCACTTTAGACAGAAAAGGGAGGTGTGAAATTGGGCGGTAATTAGAAAAAATGTCGGGATCCAAATTAGATTTTTTCAGAAGAGGCCTAATGATGGCGGTTTTTAGAGGCAGTGGAACATGACCAGATTGTAGAGACTGATTTATTATTTGAGTGATAAGTGGGCCTATTGCAGAATGATTGGTTTTTATGAGAGACGAGGGGAAAGGATCCAGGGCGCAGGATGAAGGCTTCATTTTCTTGATGATGGCCTCCACCTCACTCTGAACAACTTCGTCAAAGCTGTTTAGGGTCCCAGAATGCAGACGGGTGGGTGGCACACTGAGAACGGGGAGGTTGTGGAGCTGAGATCTGATAGTGTCAACTTTGGTTTTAAAAGATGAAAGAAACAGGTCGCATTTTTGAGCAGAGTCCTCAAGAGTTTGCTTAATGGGATTAAGCAGACGAGTGATTGTGGAGAAGAGCTGTTTAGAGTTTCCAGGGCAGGTGTTGATGATGTTAGAATAATATTTGGAGCGTGCTTCTTTAAGAGAATAGGCGTACGCTTTCTGATGTTCTTTATATGCCTGCTTATGCACAGAGAGACCAGATGATTTTACACGTCTCTCAATAGCACGGCCAGTTGCCTTCATCTTGCGCAGCTCATCAGTGTACCAAGGGGCTGAACGCGAGAAAGACACCAGTCTTGTCTTCAAGGGGGCGTGTAGGTCCAGGAGCTCCCGAAGAGATTGGTTGTAGTAATCCACAGAGTCATCTGCAGAAGGATGATTGACAGCGGTCAGGGTGTGAAGATCAGCAGACAGAACATCAAGGGAAATGTTTTTAAGGTCACGGAACTGGATGGGTCGTTTTGGGTTTGAAGCAGGCGAAGATGAAGGCACTTCCAGGGAGATGACCCTGTGATCTGAGACACCCAGGTCATATACAGATAAGTTATTGATGAGTACAGTGTCTGTAATCACCAAATCCAGAGTATGCCCCCTGCTGTGCGTAGGGGCGTCAACATGTTGAGTGAGATTAAGAGAGTCCAGAAGAGACTTAAAATCTGTTGCCAGAGGTGAAGAAGAATTGTCCACGTGGATATTTAAGTCGCCAAGAAAAATAGTTTTCACAGGGGAGGTGCAGAAAAAAGTGAGGAGTAACATGTCACAAACAGTGCACAACATTACAGGCTCAACAAACACACCGAACAATGTGTTTTCTGAACACAACATTTTCCCCCCTTCACCCCATTGAAAACATAATACTTTGCAAATATTAGCAGATTAAACTGGACTCAATAAAACACAATTATCAGATCTTCAGTAACACAATCACCCTGTCACATAGTCCCTAAGCCAGACAGGTGGGACCCTCAGTCCCTGGGGCCGTGCTGGCTGTTGAGTGGAGTCGGGTAAAACTGGTGAGGTATCCCTCACCCGATAAGTCATTGGCCCAGGCTGCCAACCCAGTGCCGTTTTGCTGGGGCCAGCGGTAAAGCGGCTGCTGGTGGGGCGATGACCCTGTGCAGACGATTTGCATGCCAACGACTCCAATTTTCCAGTCTGTATGTGGCCGGCCCCAGTTGCTTAATCACTCGCAGTGGCTCTGACCAGAATGATTTCAGTTTATTTCTCCGATGAAGCCGTTTGATCCTGACCCAATCCCCTGCAGCCAGTGAGGGGGTCTGCACTCAGTGCGTTGCATCAAACCTCTCTTTCATCCGGGCCTGCAAACCCTTCACCTGAGCTCTGGTTTTCTGGAGCTCTGGGCTCCCACGTGCAAGAGCTGGCTCAGCTCTCAGACAGTCCAGGGGTTGCTTCAGTTCGTGCCCGATCATTAACATCGCCGGTGAAACTCCTGTGGTGGAATGTTTGGATGCCCGGATGGTCAGGAGGGTTTGGTTGAGAGCGTCGCTGAAGGTTCTCCCCTCCTCCAGACAGGCTCTGAGTCCATTTTTGAGAGTTTTATTGAGTCGTTCCACACCACCATTGCTCTCTGGGTGATAAACTGCTGTCCTGATGTACCTGATGGAGCATAGTGTAAGGAACTCTGTGAACTCTGCTGAGATGAACTGGGCCCCATTATCCATTGTAACAACACTGGGGAGGCCCCAGCGTCCAAACAGGTTGTCCAGGCAGTCTATGATGGTGTGTGCAGTGATGGAGCTCAGTTGGCAAACCTCAGGCCACTTTGAGTGAAGATCATGAACAACCAGCAGGTAGCAGGCGTGAGCCGGTGCCCGATGAAGTTCCCCACAGATGTCGACCTGAATATGTTCCCAAGGTGAAGGTGGCCAAAGGGTCGGGGTGAGAGGGTCTGTGGCAGGCTGGCCCGTTTTCCCACTCAAAAGGCAGCAAGCACAGTTATGCACCAGCTCCTCAACGTCAGAGTCTATACAGGGCCACCACACTGTATCACGGCAGCGCTGCTTCACCTTGACCACCCCCAGGTGCCCCTCGTGTTCCATATACAGTACTCTGGCCCTGAGGATTTCTGGAATGACTGTCCGGTGACCACGAGCAAGGCACACCGCCCCCAGCAGGAGAGTTTGTTGTGGAAACGGTAGTAGGGAAGCACCCTGTCATCCACTTTGGCCGGCCAGCCATCCTGCACATAGGTACGGAGCACTGTGAGTGCCTCATCTGCAGCTGAGGCCTGCTACAGCTCTGTCAGGGTAACTGTTGAACTGAGGGGTCCATGCAGGACTTGAACCCATTCTTCATCGTTCTCTAGGTCTGGTGTTGCTCCGCCCGTCTCCTTCATCACTGACATAGCTCTTGACAGGAGATCGGCCACCGTGTTGGCCCGCCCAGGCATAAACTCCAGGCTGAAATTGTACTGATTTAGCCTGTCCGCCCACCGCAGCAGTCTTATGGGCCTGTGCCCAGAGCCTTGGGTCGCCAACAGTGCTGTTAGCGCCTGGTGGTCTGTGCGGATGGTGAACGGTCTGCCATAGAGATAGACATGCCAGCGTTCACATGCCCACAGGCAGGCTAGGGCCTCCCGCTCCCCCACAGAATATTTCTGCTCTGCTGGAGTAAGCGCACGCGAGGCAAAAGCGACAGGGCGTTCCACCCCGTCATGAATCTGGGAGAGCACAGCACCTAGCGCCACCCCAGAAGCATCACAGGTGACCAAGGTGGGAGCGGTCAAGCTGAAATGAGTTAGCGTAGGTGGGGACGTGAGCTGTTGTTTGATGATCTGCACAGCGTTGTGGCATGCTGGCGTCCAGTCCCACGTGATGTCCTTCCGGAGAAACCGGCGCAGAGGGACCGTCAAGTCTGAGTAGTGTGGCATGAATCTGAGGTAGTAGGCCACCATTCCCAGGAAGGAGGACAGCTGGGATGGTGATTGTGGGTCCGGCAGGGACAGGATGGCTTCAGTGTGGGACAAAATTGGGGCAATGCGTCTTTCGAGAGCCTGAAACCCAGAAACTCAACATCGTCAGCCCCAAACATGCACTTCTGAGGGTTCAGCATGACCCCATGTTGTTGAAAACGCTGAAAGACCTGCTCTAGGCGAGCATCATGCAGTGCATTAGATGGTGCATGCACCACCACGTCGTCCAGGTAGATGGAGACGCCTTGGATACCAGCCAATATTAGTGTCATTATCTTTTGGAAACAACTCGGGGCCGATGAAAGACCAAACGCCATGCGTTTAAATCTCAAAACTCTCACATGCGTGACAAACGCTGTGAGGTCCATACTTTCTGGTGCTAGAGGGACCTGCAGGTAGCCATGCCGTAGGTCCATCTTGCTGAAGACTGTGGAGCCGTGAAAATGGCTGGTGAGTTCCTCAGCTGTGGGTAGAGGATACTTGTCAGGTACGATGGCTTTGTTCACATCAGTGAGGTCCACGCAGAGTCGCAGTCCACCCCCCTTTTTCTTGGCTATCACCAGGTTTGATACCCATGGTGAGGTATTGACAGGCTCTATGACAGTGGTCCCCAAACTACGGCCCGCGGGCCGGATCCGGCCCGCCTCCATATTTGGTCCGGCCCCCAGAACAACAAGGAACACAGGACATTTGAGAGCCTGCTCATATGAGCCATTTAAGTAAGAGATTCTACTCTGACAACTAAGCTGAACTTGGACCTGTTAAGATTGTGCACAGCACAACAGAAAGTTCATGTTAAATGCACTTTTGTTCTGTGAAGAACCCAGAGAGGGTTATTTGTTTATTATTTATTTTATTAATAATGTTATTATTTATTTTATTAATAGTGTTATTATTTATCTCCTGACTTATGTTCTGTGAAGAACCCAGAGAGGGTTATTTGATTGTGCTTTCTGGAAAACAATACATTTTTACATTTAGGCACTCTTGCAATTGTCACACTTTTTTCTGTTACAAACTGACTCCGGCACCCCACCATAGAAGGGAAAAGTTATGTGGCCCTCACAGGAAAAAGTTTGGGGACCACTGCTCTATGACGTCCTCCTCCACCAAGCAACGCAGCTCGGCCTCTACAGCATCACGGAGAGCCAGGGGAATGCGCCGAAGAGGCTGGATAACAGGACGGACCGACCGGTCCACCGTAGGCTGATGGACAAACTTTGTCATGCGGCCCAGTCAGCTGAACAGTTGTGGATAGCGGTCGGGCCAGGAGGTGGCGATTTGCAGGACATGCTGGCCCTTAGCATCCCTCACAGCAAAGCCCAGGGCGAGGAACAAGTCTAGGCCCATAATGTTAGCTCCCTTCCGGGTGATGCAGAACTTGGCGTCAGGCATAATTTGCTGACCATACTAGACAGGGAGGCGTACCAGACCCAGAGTGTCGATGGGAGAGTGACCGTAGCCTAACAGGGGTGTAGTGGCTGCTTCCAGGGGTGTACGGCTGAAAAACTGGTCATATGTGCTTTTATTCAAAATTGAGACTTTGGCCCCTGTGTCCACAAGGAGCGGGACGTGAGCTACGCCCACGCGACATGTGCAGAGCTTGAATGATGGCTGCAGAGTCTGTACAGTATTAATGGGAACCACAGTAGTATCCTGGCGAGCTGAAGAGGAGCGGCAACAGCGTGCAAAATGATTCAGTTTATTGCATTTAAAACAAAGTTTTCCATGGGCAGGACATGACCGGTCTCTAGTTGCATGGTTAGAGGAGCAACAGTTACCACAGCTCTTGGCCCCATTCCTACTGGGCCCCCTGTCTACTCTCTGTACATCCAAGCTGCCACTCAGCCCATCAGCCCCCTCCACAGCCTCTGTGTGATGAACGGCCGGTGTTGATGACGTCACCGGTTTGTGCGCCGCGCGGCAGAATTTTCGCGCCTCTGTTAGTGCTGTTTCAAGCTACTTTCCAATAACCAGAGCATCCGCCAGCGTCATGGAGTCTGGTTCTAGTAAAAGTCTCTTCCTCAGTTGGTTACATGACGTTTTCTCTATCAGCTGATCGACTATAAGTCCATCTTCCAGCGCCCCAAAGTCACAGAGTCTAGCCAGCTCTCATAGTGCTGAGACGTAATGAGCAACAGACTCACCCAGCCGCTGCGTCCTCTGACGAAACTCGAAGCGGTTCATCCGCCGGCTCCATCCGGAGCTGAAATGAGTCCTCAATGCGGCCGTAGCCGTGGTGTATTTATTGTCCGCTAACGTGAGCGTTGCGAAGATTCTCTGACCCTCCTGGCCCAGACAATGGCGGAGGAGCGCGCACTTCCTTGCTTCCGCCAGATCAGTGTGTCCCAAAGCCAGCAAATAATCCTCAAACGCCGTCAGCCATCTGTCCCACGGGACAGCTGGGTCGCCTGGGACAGGCAGGAAAAGTGGCGGTGGTGGTAAAGCGAGTTTGGACATCCTCGTCTGCCAATATGTAACGTCCGCGGAGACTCAATAACCACACCGTGTCGTTTCGTTGCACCAAACTTTACTGAACCAAAACTCCCCCCACCCTCACATTTACCCATGCCGTAAAGCATCTCTTAAAGGTACAGTAACATGTCACAAACAGTGCACAACATTACAGGCTCAACAAACACACCGAACACGGTGTTTTCTGAACACAACACAGACCCCCTCGAGCATGGGGAAGAGGAATCTGATCCAGCCCTGGTGCATTTCTTGCTTTGTAACGTTTGTTTACAAACCTTGCAAATGCCCGTTTCTTTTGTCAGCGTGTGAGTCTGGTCCGGTCCTGTGGGCCTCTTTCGTGACCTCCCCGTTACTCACTGCTGAAATCTGTTGAACAATGCCTGGTGGCCAAAATAGCACGTTGCCATGGTTACCAGGTTCTGTCAGCACGCCCTCCGGGCGCGCGGACGTGTTGCAGGTTTGTTGAATTTGTGTATTGTCGGCCCTGTGTGTTTCGACGAGGTGGGGGTTGGAAAATGTGATCACCCTCACCTGGCCCCGTGAGAGCTGACGGGCCTGCTTGCAGACGCCTCTGGGTCTGTCTGTTGCAGACAGCCCTGAGGCCACCTGCTAGGGTTTATTGTCTGACCTATTACCCCGTGAGCCGCGAGGGAAGGGGGGATGACAGCCCCCACCCTTTATAGCGGTCGGAATCAGAGGGGAGCCGTGTTGTTGATGTTGCTGTGTTCTGTTCTTCTTTTTTTTGAGTCAAGAAACAGAGTGGAACTGTTTTTTGAGTTTTAATTATGTTTTGTGTAATGACTTTTTTTACTTTATGTCACTTACAGCAGAACAATCATGTTTAGTGCATACATCAAAGTCACTAGCTTTTTGTACCTTTTTACAAATAAAGTCTGGACATGTAAGGTTCAGTCCCCATACCACGTGGGCGGGTGAGCCTGTAAAGCTAAGCAAAGGGCCCGTTTCATCAGACACGCTTCTGTCTTGTGTCCCGATTTGCCGAGGAGGTCCTATGTTGGGCCGCCTGGCGGGGAACAAACCTGCTCCTACTCCAGGCATGACTGGCTTGTGGCGGACCCGGCGGAGGTCTTTGCCGGTGCTCTCCCTCGTACACCGGTCTCTTTTGCGGCGGGTTACGTGTAGTCGAGCTGTGCCGAGGCTGCACGGGCCTGTTCCCAGCTGTCTCCCTGGGGGGGGGGGGGCAGGCACAGAGGGCCTCAGACTGTTTGCGCCTCTGTTCCAGCCTGGTTTGAATCTGGTCCAGAGCCTTTCCAAACAGTCCCGTCGGCTCTATCGAGTGGTGCAGAAAACAAATCCGTTGTCCCTCTGGGAGGTCTGTTAGGGTCATCCACAGATGACGTTGTACGATGACCACCTCCGCCATGCATCTGTCTTGTGCAATAGTTGCTGTTCCCATCATGCAGAGCACAAAGTATGTTGCCCTGCGGTCTTCCTTCAGCACGTCGGTGGCAGCCTGCTTGTCTGTCGTTACCTGGAGCTCCTGTAGTTTTTCAGCCAGGTACGCCTGCATCATTGCGGACGCGTTCATTGCGAGCGCCGCAAGGCCCTGAGCCTTGTAGCATTTCTCGAGCTGAGAAGTTGAAGCTCGACAGGCTTTACTGGGCAGAGTCGGTTTTGTTCCAGATGACCTGGGGGCAAATGAGAAGCCAGCGTGTCCTCCATTTGTGGCACATTGGCTATTCCTGCTGCTTCCATTCCAGCCACTTCGAGGAACTTTGAGAGCGGGAGCAGCATAGGAGCCCTGGGCTCAGGCCAGGTGCAAGTCAGCTCTATGAGAAAATCCAGGAAGATGGGCATCCTGTGCCTCATTGTAGATTACTGCTTTGCGTAAAAATAATTTCCTGCCAACCTCGTGACTTGTTGACGGGGTGGAGGTTCGAGCCACGGGATCTGCAGCGCGTCCGCAACTCTGCGACACAAGTCGATCAGAGCAGGGATTGAAGAGTCAGTCTCCGGGAGCACAGGCGCCGGGATACGAGAGAGGTCCCCCTCTTCCTCGTCAAACTCGTTGTCAGCGTCGTCACAAGAAAATTCACCTGAGGCTGTTAGTGAGATCTCATCCGCGTTTATCATGCCTCGAGTGTCAAAGTCGGCTGTCGAGTCCCCGATGGGAGCCGCCACATCTGGGCTGTCGCCCAATTTGACTCGAGTACTGTCCTCCAGAGCCATGCTCTCGAGCTCCAGCATGGGAGTGAGGGCCTCAGTGAGGTCCAGGTCTGTTGGCGCCGCAACTGCGCCCATGGCTTTGGCCACGAAGTCCATCCGGTGCCTCCTCACCGCCTCCAGAATCTGGCTGCAGTGTGGGCATGAGTCGGGCGTATCCAGCGCCATTTTCATGTGCAGCATCCCCAGGCAGACAGGACAGGCCTCATGGGTGTCCGTTACAGAGAGGGAAAAACCGCAGCCGTTGGGGCAGGCGCGCAAGGTTGGGCTCGCCGTCCTGCTAGCTTTTTTCGGAAATCTTGGCTTTCGCTTTCCTTTCTCTGGAGCCATGTCCAAGAAAAGACAAGCAAGTCTTTCCAAAATTCTTTTTCGAGACGTCTCCTCCGTTGCGTCGCTTTCGCTGGCTAGCCTGTTACGACTTAGCAGGGTAGCAATGTGACACAGTTAGCGCCATCGAGCGAAGCAGTCTGCAGAGAGAGAGAGAAGAAAAAAACTTTGGGGTTAAGGAAAAATGTGACGGACTAGCTTTCGCCAGCCCAGCAGTATGCAGAAAAAATTCTCTGTACGCTCAGTGTAGGGAGCGAGCTCACATCTGGTCGAGCGATGAACAACAGAGAAGTCCCACGAAGAGAAGAGAAGTTCAGGTTTAAGCGAGGTGAAGGGCAATAAGAGAAAGTAGGATGGGCGTCCACGTCTTAAGTACCCAGAGGGCGGGGTCTCTGGCGTGATGCTGACGCCCCGGCCGTAAAGGCGTGAATGTATTCCTTCAGGAAATCGCGCGGGAGCGCAATTTCCCATTGCAATATGTTGCACCGAGTGACTGACTGATAAGGGAACCATGCGTGCGAGGAGAGAACATGCAATCTCCACCCAGAAAGACCTCTGGACCGGGGTTTGAACCAGGGACCTGCTCGCTGAGAGGCAGCAGCTCTACCAGTTGTGCCACTGTGCTTCCCACAGAGCTTAATGAATAAGACTATTAATATGATATTTGTAAAAGTTAGGATGTCTTCCACAAAATTAGCAATTTAAGGCTTTTGCATTTGTCAGAGGTTTTTGCTAATCAGAATGTTTATGTGTCTCCCCCTCTGTCTGCCTTGGGCCTTGGGGTGTGAATCTCTGATGCTTCACAGTCACTATTGAATGTTCTATTAGAGAAGCCTTATTCACTTATGCATGCTCACAACCACACACTAATAGATGCAGGGATGCACATGCAGGTATCGTATGTAGATATGTAGATGGGTATATGACTGAATATGAATGTATATGTATGTATGTATATATGTATATATGAATATATATATACAGTATATATATATATATATATATA